>NW_010576460.1:281048-320020 GCF_000705375.1 Tinamus guttatus
TCCACCAAGAGGCATCCAAAGCTACTTACATCTTGGGGTTACATTTGCTGGACGCAGCTCAGGTTCTCAGACCCTTTCCAGCTGCAGACTCATGATTCATGACCTGAGTGCACTAGTTAGGTTGCAGGGAGGGGATGAAGCCTCGGTCCCCTCACCTACGCTGCGCTACAGCCCTGGCACACTATATATGGGACTGGTTCCTTTTGAGGTTTTAAGCACTTGCTCCTCTGCTCCGTGCCCTCTGCACCCCTTGAATGTGGGGAGAACGTCCCTTTTCCTGGGGCACAACTGCAGGGGCGGGAGGCATCCGCATCCTCCCCACCGAGCTGGCAGCTGCAGGATTCCCGGCACCGGCAGCCCCCAGAACAGGGTAATTAGCTCCCGAGCTCGGCATAACATCCAAGTCTCTTTTATTTTCCATCTTCTTGCCAACTTTATTTCTAAACTCCCTCCCCTCTAGCCAAAAATACAGCTGCTTCTCAAGGTCTTGTGATTAAGTCCAGTCCTCATTGCAATGGCGAACAAAAAAAACCCTTCATTGCACTCTGGCCAAGGTTTCTGCTACAAGGATTTTGGTCAATCTTTTTCAAGGTACATGTTTTAATAAAAAAAGAGGTTTTAGCTTGAAAATAAAATTTAGGGCGATTTATCAATTTAGGGCAAAAATATTTAGATTGTTGTTTTTGTAGAAATGCTGTTTATGACATCCCAAAAATCTGGAGAGCAAATTGATTTTTATTTGCAAATGTTTTGTCTAAAAAAAAAAAAAAAAAAAGCACTGATTGCACCAAATGCTTCCAAATTCTCACAAAACAGTCTTGAAATTCAGCATGAAAATAACTCTTGGCTTTCTCTTGTTTTAACTTTCCCATTGGTGATTTATTACCCTTGGCACCCTGCAGCACTGTCTGAGCAGTATTTCATTACTCTGCGCTTTTCTTTGGGCCGTGCAGAAACTTTCTCGCCGCTCGGTGCTCGCGCCGCGGTGCTAAACGCGGAGCAGGCGCCGGGCTCCCTCCGCCAGCTCCCCTGGAGCTTTGCTGCCAAACACCCACCTGTCACTTCAGCATTTGCTGCATCCGTGGGCGATCCGTGCTGCGCCGGTGAGTGCCTGGGAGGGTGGGAGATGGCTGCGCTACTCCCAGGAAAACAAACAAGAAGAGAATAAAGGCAATTAATTAAATAAACTGATCAAAAGCCAAATCCTTGCCCCAAACCTTTGTTCCTGCTTACAAACCATTTTAAAAAATTCTTTTTCTTTTATTTATTTATTTATTTTCATTCAGCAATGCTAGGAGTCTCTTCTGCCCAGCTCTCCTTCTTGCATTTTGGAAACACTTTTAGCCCTAACTCAGAAGCAAAATAGTATGGAAATGTGAATTTAGTGACCCATAAAGGTTCTAAAAACAGATTGAATAAAGCTATCCCAGCACAAAATTCCACCCCCTGTATTCATTTTCTGGAGGCAGGATGGTGCCTAACATGATTTTGGGATGCTTTCTTTTGATGGGATTACATTTCAGTTTGACTCGTCAGCAGATGTATACAGACAACACTTAGTTATGTAAATTACAGGGTGCAAATTAAAGGAGTTTTGGGAAGTTCAAAGGCTCAGATTGGCTGTTGCATCATCTAAAACTGTCATCTTCCTAACTCTTGAGTGGTCCAGATAAGGAGGTCCTTGCCAAGGGAGTGCATGGCACACATGCTGGCTCAGCCAAGCTTCTCCTTGTCCTGTTCGGTGTTACTGAAGTTAGGGCAGTGCGTGTGAATTTTGGTAAACTTCAATTTAAACATGAAACCAACAAAGTCATGGCTGAAAGCTTAGCTTTAAGCTTGTAGTAATTCCAGTGAAGTCAATAGTGTTATCCATCCATCAGGAAAGACATGGAAAAGGGCAAGAAGGATGATGAAGAGTGTGCGATGGCTTTGGCATGCTGAGAATTAAATGAACTGGGCCTTTTCCTCTAGGAAAAAGAAATGACTGAGAGTGAGGTAAGACTGAAAGACTGAAGTGTAAAAGATCATGAAGAGTGACCAGAAGATGACGATTCACCGCACTGGTGAACACAAGAACAAATGCCAACGATGAATTTTTTGAGCAGCACCTTTGAAAAAAGGACAGCGAAAGACTTTCTCACCTGACATACACTTATCCATGTCTGTCTCTGCAGGAGCTGTGGTTCTCTGAGCAGGCAGCCAAGTCCTGACTTTTCTTTTGGAGCAAGCAGAAACCTGCTTCATCCATAACAGAATGGTCCATACGGTGTGGACAATCTAAAAGCAAATTTAACAGATATTTTTGCGTATTTCAGAGTTTGCTCTTTGCAGTCACATACAACTTAATCTTCTCACTAGTTTGTCAGAGCAAGCGGGAGCTCCGGAGCTGCGGCACCTGCTGCCTTCCATGGGGTCACTTGCCAGGCTGGAGCAATCAGCTAACTACTTAGCAAGCAAAACACTCACAATCTTTGGTGGCATTTTTCTTTGCTGATATGAAGAGGTGACACACGTGTCTAAGCAGCGTTGTCGACAGGGGGCAATCATGCGGGCTCCCCACGACCACCAGGGAAAAGCATCGCTGCTTGTGAGCTGGAAATTAAAGCACGGCACTTTGCTGAAGGGCTGCAATTCCCTGGCAAAGCATCCTGGAGTCTTCAAAATCTCCGTGCATTTTATATGCCTCCATAAGCGACTGACAGTTGATTGCTTACTTCCATTTCTAAGAAGGCTGGGTCAGTTCTGTAATTAATGGTCATTAGGGACTCAGGAGACAAATGAGTCATTCATTAGCTCAATGTCCAAACTAATGAGTAATAAATGCTTATGAAAGACATGATTTATTTAGTATTTAGGATCTGTGTCATTATGTGATAGCTGACAAAAACGCCAAGAAGCAACGAAGACCCGGCAGCTCAGAGCTGTGACCATGGGGGGGCTGCAAGGCTGAGGAGAGTCCTGGGAAGCCAATGGCTTTTCATAACTAACCTAGCCAGCCGGGATGAACAAGGCTTCTCCTAGTCTCGGGTGTTTTCCGAGACCTTAGCCCAGGATGGTCACTGCTGGCTGTCTAGGACTTGCTATCCGGGGCAGTCAGAAGCACAGCACTGTCACAGGTTGCATCTTCTCATCCCAGAGCCACTTAGAGGTTGGGCTTGGACTTCTCTATGATAGCATCCAAGAAAAGTGACTGCCATAGCCTGATCTAGAAGAGCCCAGATGGGTTGCTGCCCCTGTTAACAATTCACTTTCCTATGTGATCCTTCTCGAAGGCTTTTTGTTCACCCAATGTTTCCTACCACTGCTCAGAGCCAGAGATGTGAGAGCTTGGAACAAAGCTGATATGCCAAAATGTCAGCAGTAATGAAAAAAGCAAATCACAGGAAGAGAGTTAGTTACAGCTGGTCTTGAGGAAAACATACTGTGCCTCCTATTTAAACCAGCCAAGATAGTCAGACTGGATGACTGCTCCAAATGCCATGAGGAGAAAGGGCTATAATGCTACCAGGTACTTCAAGCAGGTAATAGCAGGTTACCATCCAATTTCAGATTGAGTTATCCACCTTGTCCTGATTTGCTGCTATGTGGTGAGATGGCATGGGGAGCCTCTGATGGCTTGTTGAAACCTCAGGCTTCTCTGAGAGGTTCTCAAAGCGGGAGCTGTGAACCACAGTGGGGCTTGAAAAAAGCAAACTCAACCTTGGGCATTGTGGACAACTCGGATCATGCCTGAGGGTGGGTTTGACACATCCTATGGTCTTCTCCATGCTGGGAACCTTCCTAGGCATGTAGCAAGCTGAGAGCAGGTGGTGTGTCCCAAGGAACTTCACCATTTACTGGGGCTATACTTCTTTCCTAACACAACCAAGCCCAGCACTAATCTGGTGTGCTGAAATCTGGGTGCTTTTCTGGATACTACATTGGATACTAGCCTACAAATGGTAGGAAAAAAGTGTACATGAAAGAGTGACTTTTCCCCTGCTAACTCTCTCACAACTCGGTCAGATGAGCCGTGCAGGGAGGTCTGAGCAGGCTTGTCGCATTCGAGAGCTGTTGAGCCAGTCTTCTCCATCCCGATGGAGGGGTGGGAATCTCATCAAGGAGGAACTGACATGGAACTTGAATAAGAAAAACATTTTGTGGTCTGTAGAGCATCAGCACAGCTCAGTTTGACACTGCTTAAGAAACACAGCACTTCTCACACACGTCGTTTCCTTGCATAAGCAACGGCAACAAAGGTAAAGCATTTTCCCTTGCTGGATTTGAAGGAGGTTGTAGCCCTCCTTAATATATGACCTTCAAGCTCTACAAAAACTTAAAAATGAAAAGCTCCTCTGAGCACTCCCATTTATAGGCAGTATAGCTACATTCTGCAGAGGCTTGGTTCAAGTATTTATCTCAGAACAGCAAGTGATAAAGCAAGTTTTTTTTTTATTTTTAATAAATGGGTTATTTTGCATTCAGAAATCCTCCCTAAAGCCCTAGCCCTGAAATGAACTCTCGAAATAATTGTTTTTAATTTAACTGGATACTATTTCATAAAGATGGAAAGTTGGGTCCAAGCAGACCCCTTCTCTCACAGAGCCAGTCCTGAGTGCCCTTTGTTACTATTATGAAGTGGGCTCTCTATATTTCTTTGGCCAGAACTGAATTTCAGACTCACTGTCATGTTTAGGAGACAAGCATATAGGGTGTGGGTCAAACCTGTGTTGCGTTGCACTTCTGAGGTGGACAGACTGGATGCGATGGTAAATCTTAAAACAATCCAAATCCCAAGAAATCATACAAAAGCAAGGACACAAAAAGCACTCCATCAGCTGTGGATAAATTCCCATACTAACTCTCAACAGTTTGAAGCACTTAAGCTGGTCCATCATGTATGAGCTCCTCTTTCTACCTTGTGTTCATAGCAGAGTTGGGTAAGCACTGTGGTTTGTGACTGTCTGTTGAACAAGCCAAAGGAAAAATTGGCTTCAATCATACTGAAATGGGCAACTTAAAAAAAAAAAAAAAACAGGAAAGGAAAGGAAAAGAAGTTGGGTTCTAAATGTTTGAAACATTTTCGAGTTTGCTTTGATTAAAATCACATTGGGTTTGGCACTGTTTAACCTGCTCTATAAAAGTTAAGTCAGTGCTGAAATGAAAAACATTGCTCTGAAAGGCAGAGTCATCCCATTTTTGACATGGGAGGTGAGAACAGCAAAAAAATCTACAGAAAAATCTTTGAACGAGCTCATCGTGTTTCTTTCTTGAAAACTGGCTGAAACTACTTGTCATATTTGACTCTGTTCATTTTCTATTATACTTGCGTTTCTCTCTTCCTAAAACCGCATATTTTATGAATTTTGTATTTGCTAAAAAAATCACATATATGTCATAATCGTATTGAGAAGCCTTGCTTTACTAGATAAAGTATAGCATTTTGTGCCCATTTATGGAATTTATCGTGACAAATGCACAATAAAAGCAAGGACTATTTAAATATTTTATATTGTTCCCACACTTGAATACTTTAGCAAAACTGATACTTCATTTCATTGGAATCTTTAAATGGCTTAAATTTAAACACATGCTTTAATAACTCTGTAGCTGAAAGCATCAACCTCTATGCAGAAATATTTGGAATTTCCAGGACAAAAAAAAAGTTTATTACACAGTTTTATTTTTACAGACAGACAAGCATTCTCCTCCCTAGGCAAGAACAATAGGATCCCTCAAACTTTTTTTATTAAAAGCTTGACTCAAAGCAGTTCTCAAAGTTGCAGATGGTCTTTTATTTAGGGAAAATTAAATTCAAGAAGAAAATACAGATTTTGGAGGAAAAAATGCAATGATCTAGAAAGAGATTTCTTAAGTGTAAGCATTGGCTACTTTTTAATAAAAGCCAGTAAAAGAGTCATTGAAAGAAAAAGAAAATCCAAGGAAAACTGCTGTTTCAAGACCTGCCAAAGCAGATGCATCCTCAAGGCTTTGTGTTTATTTCCTGAAAGCTTTTTCCTGTTTTCCCACCTGCTCTGTGGTTTTTGTTTGTTTTCTTTTTCACAAATTGCTACCAAATTGCAGTGTCACCAGGAGAGACGCCACTCTGCAGCCGCATAGCAGGACAGTGGGTTGTGCGCCCGATGGGTCACATTGTGCATTGGGTCTCACCTCCTGTCTCGAAATGTCCCTGGGCGACCAGGGGAGCTGGTAGACCTGGGAGATCTCCACCCTTGGAGAACCTCAAGCCTCACCCTGTTTTTTTTTTTTTTTTTTTTGGAAAGGTTGATGTGAAATTTGTATTCCCTGATTAAAACTTCTGTGAATGGAGGAAACCTAGACTTGCCTCGCATCTCAAATATGCTAATCACTGTCTTTTATTATGCTTGCACTGATAGCCTTCATGAAATTAAATGTGCCCTGAATGGGTGAAGAGTGCTAAAAGAAGCACTTTTAGAAGATAACTTGATACCAGCTCCCAAGGCACAGAGGGAGTCCCAGCATGTCCCAGCCATGAGGGCAGCAGCACTTGGTCATGTGGGTCAAACTGGGGCCCTTTGCAGGTGGTGACAAAACTCACTCTTCTCTGACATGTCCCATCAGGGTCTCCCAGCTCCCATCGAGGTCAGGAGGACCCCTTGCATAGGCAGTTCTCATGGTTCATAATGTAGGTTCAGATCTCTGCATCTTCTCTAGAATTGTCCCCACTTCTGGCAAAAGCTTTGGCGAAGTATTCTTGGTAAGGGGACAATTTAACTGGAAGAAAAAATTGCCTACTTAAAGCTCGCAGAAAGCAAAAAGTTGATCAATAGTAATCAATGGGTAGGTGTTAATTATTGTCTTGTTTCTCAAGTCAAACACCATCAAATTGGTAAACCACTTTTAACCTCGCTTCTAGGTAAATTATGTTTAGTTGCCCTTTCATCCAACATGCTTCGTATACAAATGAGCAGAAACTCCCAGCAGACTCTGCCAAAAGGTTAGCGGTTGCACATAGCATCCGAGATGAATGTTCGAAATCTACTCAATACAAATGAGCATTTCAGCAAAGAACACTTCCTTTTGATTAATAGGGACAAATTTTACTTTGATGGCAGGACAGAAGGTACAGTGGCAAAAGTGGTTGTTAATCATGGTGCCAGGGTGCTGGCAGTTAAGTATTGTGTACTCTGGCGTCGCAACTATTGTTATGACATCAAAATGTGTCCTGGGAATGGATGGGCCATAATCCATGCTATGTTTAAAGATAACCATGAGAAAGTAGGAGTGTAATGAGGGGCCAGTCCTCATTTACAATCTTTTCAGACTACAGATTGTCAAAATATCTCAGAAGGAGTTTGGCAGATTTGTCACTTCCCCTCCCCTGATGCTCAGTTGTTATTTAATTATTAATGCGAGTGGCTCAGGGTTGTCTCCAGAGGTGAAAAAAAAAGTCTCTCTTGAAAGTGATGGGAGTAGACTTGAAAATTCTAGTATCATTAGAGTCAGGTAGGTCCTTTTGGAGTTGCACCAGAGGAGAAAATGTCATGAAAAACCGTCTGCAGCTGGTCTTGATCCAAAGTCCATCAAAGGCAGTGAAATATTTCCATTACTTCAGTTAGCTTTGGACTAATGGCCCCAAAACCTGATGAAAAGATGTGAGAAAAGAAGGCTCAGGTTTGCATGTGAGATCCCAGCTGACCATCATTTCTGTGAATCATGCTTCTTGTATAACTCAGTCCAACTAATTGCAGGGTTGGCTATTTAATGAGGATTCTTCCCTTTTACTGCTTGGATTACACAGATTTTACTCTTTTAAAGAGTTTAGTTACCCACCATTTTCCATGTGAATCCCTTGGATTTTTAATATGAGGAAACAGGGACTTGTGTCAACAGCAGCAGTAGAGCTTGAGCATTGAGGCTCTTGTATTGCCTTGGAGGCAGCCAAGGGCTTGTCAGAGGTGGGTTGGTGAGACAGGGAGGAGATGTCTGAGCAGGCACTGCAATTTTTCCCAGATTAGCTGGTCTGTGCAGCAACCCTCCACACCAACACAAATCCTTCCCCAGCGCCAGCAACCTTGCCAGAGCCTGCTCTGCACTTGAAACTTGTGCTGCCATAGCAATGTCTCTCGGGTTGTGATTTTTAATGACATTTTGATGATGGCAGAAGCAGCAGCCTATAGATTTACTCCAGCCGAATAACATGTCTTAGCTGTAGTTGGGGAGCGGCAAAGGTTTTTGCCAGCAGAAGATGTGTCTGCACTCAAAAGTGCCAGCAAACTCTTATTAGTACAGAAATGATCTTAAGAGAGGTTCCCTCTCTGGATGACATTTTTGGCAGTTTTCTGCATATTTTCTCCTCCAATGATGAACATGGTCTTGGAGACATTTTGACCATAAAAGCTTTAAGCAGAAATCTCATTGGGACTGAGGCACTTTGAAACCCTTAATTTCTCATCTGTGAAACATTTTTTACTTTAATTTGGGAAACAACATTGCTAACATAATTAAGTTCCCCACATAGCTTTTCCATCCTGTTTCTGTGCACTTCCCTTTTATCTTAGTCTCAGCAGAACTGGTGCCGGTTTCTAGCAAATAAGGCAGAATGAGCTCGTTATACTCGTCTCTGAATTTGGGCAATTGATAGTTACAAAAAACAGTTTATGCTTCTAAGGAAAATAGAGAAGCATCTGTGGCTTTTAGTAGCAATAGATACATACATCTTATGTGTGGTTATGGTGGCAATCAGGCGGTGATGGAGAAGGAGCAGACCTCAGAGAAGATCCTTCACGGTGGTAGATTTATGCCCTACGGTTTGTCTTCTCGCTCCCAAGCCCCTTTTGCTTTAGTGGCAAGGAAAACAACCTCAGGAGACCACTATGAAATTTCCTGCTCGCCCCTTAATTTCAAAACAATATCCTCATTGTGTTTACATCTCTCTCTAGTAAAATATATTGCTGGTTCTCCAGCATTCCCTGCCAGTTTGTTGCTAATCCCCTTCTCGTGTTTGCCCAGCGGCAGATGGCTGACCCCAATGATGGGCATAGGACGTAGGTGCTCAGAGATCCTTGCTAAAGTGAGTTTAGCGGGTCCCTATGATTAAATCAGCACTGACATGGGACAGAGAAATATCAGAGTTCTTTCTGTGTCTTTGGCTTTGGCCCCACTTTCTAGCCACTTTGGTCAGGGCATGCAAGGCTGCTCCCCGCACCGTTTGGGTAACCTTTGCGTCACCTTGGGTTGACCTAAGCTATATGCAAACTCGATGAAATCTGAGGCATTTGCTTTCCATTTAAAGACTGAAATATTTCCACTTTTATTTTTGGCAAGAAAAGGATAAATTTATGTTTTGGCTTAATCCCAGGGTTGTATTTTGATTTTTTTTAGCTCGCTGTAGAACAAGAGCCTTTTACTGCTCCAGTACTGATGACAGCATTGCCAAGACATTCTGGACTTGGCACTGACTTTCTTCTTCTTCTTCTTCTTCTTTTTTCCAAATCTAACCTGATTTTGGTATCATTGATCTTGTAACCTGGAGCATAAATTCTGAGCATCTCCCTGAAGATGTTCCTTTGGTTTCATAACAGCTGTATCGGACATACTGCATGCACTGAACCTTCGGTTACTCAGCAAAAGTTTGGTGCCTTGACAATGTTTACTGGGAGGATTTCTCTTCTCTTTCAAATTCATATTTTGAATTTAATGTCCTTTTCTCTTTCAAAATTTCATACTTGAAATTCTCCAGTTTATCAAGGGAATATTTCCCTGGGAAGAAAAAAAAATTTTTTTTGCTCATGTTCCGACTCTATCTGTTCATTTGGTGCAGAAGAGCTTGTGTTCTTTTCTGATTTCCATCAGATTTCCCTTGAACACTCCAGTAGCCTGGGTGGTCTTTTTTCAGGCTTTTAATTCTCTTGATTTTAGTGAGAACTTTACTGCCCAAGACTGCTGAAAATAACTCGGTAAGTGACTTCACATGTTCAGCTCATTCAGGAAACATAAGTGTGGATGTAAAACCTTTTGACGGCAGTAGAGTCGAGTTCATTTACATCAGCTGAGGACCTGCCTATGTCTATGCAAATCTGACAATGATCTCTTTATTCCTCAGCTGCTATTACAATATGCCAACCTATACCTAATATGTCTAATCAAGCTTAGAGTCCGACTCTCTGCCTCATGCCTAATTTTATTGGTTGAGGCTAATATGCAACATTAGTGTTTTGTCAAGCAAGACAAAGTGTTATTTTTTTTTAATTCAGCAAGTCTTTTGCTGATTAGCAGTATCAATGTTTTCAAACACTGCCAGCTACCAAGCTCCCATTTAAAACAGATTGAATATTTGGAAACTAAGGATCAGAAATATCAACAGAGCAGTACATAAGGCCTGGAAAAACAACAACAAGGATTAAGAGTTAAAGTCTTAAAAACTACATATGAGTTTGCCTCTGTAAAGTGAAAACGATGGCTATCATCTGGGTTATAAATTCATGTCATACAAACATCTTGGAACAGTTTACTTTTAAACAGCAGAAGATGTATGAATGAATAGGAGGAGGGAAAAAAAAACTAACGAGAGAGAAAGGATCCACAAATACTTTATTAGACAGGAAGCCTTTGCTGTGGTGCTTGAAGTCAGCTGGGCAATGAGCCTTTCTAGAGAGGATAGGGGCATCTCTGCTGCAAATGTGGCTCTTCAATGGAGCAAATCAAAATCTCTCCCACTTTTTTTTCCCTCCCTATTAAAAAGTATTTTCAAAGTAGTTGTAATAAAATCTAACTTTATTTCTTTCTACAGAAATCCAGATGGAAATCACATGCAGCCCTCCTCATGATTATACTTTGACATTTTAAGGCATTTTTTTTCTCTTTGGGTCCCTGGGACGAAATCCATTTGCTAAATAAGAAAGTCAATAGGGAGTGAAGGAACCAGATCCTGCCACACTCCGTGAAGTCAAAGGATGGCCTGGGACAAGACTTCATCACCTTGTGGGGGCATGAGTAAGTGGCAACAGTCAGGGTTGCAGAAATATCAAGGTGGGAGAACGCTGGAGTTTAGGGACATTGGTAAAGCCTTTGCACCATCAGGGTGAAGATTACTGTACTCTCCGCTCTTGGTAGGACCATGTCAAGGTGCCACCAGACGACAGCACTCTTTTTTGCCCCTCCTAATCACCCCTGTCTCACTCTGCTACTTTTTTTTTCCCTTGGGATTTAAGGACCAGCTTGTTGGGGGAATTCATCCTTCTTTCAGATGGGGCTGCTAGAGAAGAATGTGAGGAAACAGAGCTGCCAGATGGGCTTTTCCATGACCCAGCTCAACCCATTGGTCACTGTAATGGTGCACAAGGCCTTTGCTAGTGTAACCTCTCACCCATAGCCACACAAAGGCATCACTTTATCTTCCAGAGAAACATTCCCCTCACAAGGGGTAGTTTCTGCGTGTTGTACCGGAGAAGCGCGGGCTGCTCCCCATGTCAGCAGAGCAACGCTGATGCGCGCCAGCTGCAGATGTGACCCTGGTCGCAGCTCACTGCTTCATCACCTGTGCTGGGGGATGCTTGGAGGCCCCTGCTGAAGTCATGTCACTGGGACCCACTGGCTGAGTTGGGCCCCACGTGTCTGCCCGAGACCGTGCATTTTATCCTTGCACCGCGTGTGCTCCCGCAGGGTCACAGCGTGTCGCACAGCAGCAGGTCATGGTGGACGTGCCAGCCGCTAATCCAGAGTGGCACTGTGCATCTGGGAGCAACAACACAAAAACACTGATTTTTTTTTTTTCGTTTTCTAATGCTAGAGTTGGAAAGTCAGAGTGGTTCCCCAGAGCACTGTCCTCACTGTGGCCACTGGGAGGGACATTTCTCCTCCTTCTCCTCACCACGCCAGCTTGCACAACAGGCTTCCAAAGCAAGCAACCTCCATGCTCTGTGAAAGCAGGTAACCTGTTCTCTTCTTGCACTTTTGGAGCCTCCTCAAAAGAAACCAAAGGGCACTTTGCCTCCTCCCCTCCATCTGCCAACTGCAGCCGGCTCCTCGACAGTGTTGAGCAGCTCTCAAAGGCTGATGGAAATAAATAGATTCCTAGAAACAGGGTATTTCCCCTCCCTCCAGTGTTGCTGCAGGAGTCTGTCCCTGCTTGTTATTGGAGAAATTTTGTAGCCTCCCAAGTGGAGCCAGCCATCCTTACCCATATCAGGAAAAATGCCCTTGCCCTTTCAGCCTGAGGGTCCTGGTTTCACAGTTGTGGGTAATGGGAACAGACTCATGGAAACAGTATGTGGTTTGGTCATGATGTTTGACAAACTTTAACCTGGGACCCAGCACCTTCCTAGAAAAGAAGCTGCAGTGCTGAACCAGGTGCTTGGTTCAGCCGTGTCTCGCACAGGAGGTAACGTGAGATGATTGTGAAAATAATATCTGGCCATAACATCTGCAAAAGTTTGCTGCAGTTTCTTCAAATAGCCAGGCAGCCTAGTAGGAGATAACATTTTTTTTTTCCTATTGGCATGTTATCTGAAGGGATCAGGCTAATTGTGCACTTATCTAGAATTACAGTTATGAAGCTGCTCTAATAAGGCAGTAATTCATATCTCAAATGATTTACAGCCTGAGTCTACAAACCCTCTGAACCCATCGACTCCAGCAAGATTTCCTAAGGTAGTGAGACATGAGTACTGTCACCTCGAAGGGATGGTGCCTAACTGGCATCTTCCCCTTACTCCTAAATATTTATACAAAATATCACAAAGCGTCCTCAAAATAAAGGCAGTTTGCATACTAAAGACTTTACGGTTTACACGATGCACCTATTCAACAGCTCTGAAAGTCACCTCCTTCCCTCTCCCTGGATGGTATGTAGATGATTTGGGAGGAGCTGGAGACGGCAATCCCAACGCACTCCATACTCCGAGCTGGCACTCTTAAAATTCATTTAGCATCAACAAAAGAGAGCAAGGAGCTTTTATAGTCCCTGTGAAGTAGTCTTAGCCCAGGACTCAAAAGACAAAGCCTGCTGCTGAATAGCAATGTTTATTTTGCACTTTAATGTTCAAGTCTTTCTGCAGCTGGAGGTATCTTTCTTTTTGAACTGCTGGCACAAGTTCCTGTTTGCCTGCAAACCTCTCTTTTTTTTTTCCTCCATCTTGCACTGAATCCCCAGCAAATCCACAAATATTCTTGCAAATCTCAAAGATATTAAGGCATTAGCCCTCCCTCTTTGGACCTTTGAAGACGGCTGTGACTAGAATGATTTGGGAGTCACAGCTCGGAGTCTGAATAAAAAATGATGGGAAGCATTTTGTAGTACCGTAGTCAACACAATAACTAATTACTTATAGATTTTAGGTCACACTTGAAAAAGACAAATACTGAAATAAATAGATAATCATTCGGCTCTACTGCTAACATTTGTTTAAATAGTTTGGGTTAAATTCAGCTTGGTGTCACAGGAGGCCAACTGCCTGCACAGATGCTTATTCCTGAGTGCAAATTAAAGCAGAACTGGTCCTTTTGCTCAGATCAGAAACACCTGCTTGTAACAGGGGCTGTGAGCTGAACTGAATGGTTGGTTGGACCTTTGCTGGACCATGCCATCGGGAAGGGAGTTAACAGACCTGTAACTGGTGTTGACAGCAGGTGAGCCAGAAAAAAATCCCAGGTTTCATGGCCCTATGCTGCCTTCCACTGTTACATTTATAAGGAAAAAAAAAATTAAAAAAAAGTGCCTGCAGATTGGCACTGCTATGATCATACTCTAGCTCATGAGCAACAGGAGACTTTGGAAGAGATGGAAGAAAACGAAATTAGAGAG
Source organism: Tinamus guttatus (assembly GCF_000705375.1). The sequence goes on from NW_010576460.1 coordinate 294,814, forward strand.
CCACACATTACAAGATGAGTTCAAACTTTAGAAACACCCAACATGCATATTAAAATTTTTACGTCTCTAATGTGAGCAAGGAACAAGTCTTTCCTTCATTACACTTGACATTTAATATGAAAGCTTTAATGCACTTTAAAAAAAGAAAAAAAAAACAACCCTCAGAGAGAACAATTTTTTAGGTGTGAGCTAAATGAAATTGCCTTTTCTACATTTTCAGCCAGAATCATCAATAATTTTGCTAGGACAAGATGTGTTAGGGATGCATTCAGCATAAGCTTGAAGCTTCAGAAACCTAAAGGATTGGCTTTTAGTTAGTAAAGGCTTCACTTTTGAGAATCTCTGAGTGCCTGGGTAGTATTCTGAGTCACATGTGACTTCTGTTAGGGCTGTAAAATTGCACTCAGACTCTCACCATGCTCCACGGATAACCTGCAACCCAGGTCCCAGCCCAGTGCCTGACAATATCTACCAAACATTCAGCTCCTTGGAAAAGTGGGGAGAACAGCTTGGGAAATGACATTTTAGGGCTACAGAGAGCCCTAAGAGCTAACTTGCTTGTCCCAGAGAGTCCCAGGAGCTGGGAGATGCACTCAGGGCAGCTCTGGGCACATGCCTGCTCCGTCCTCCGCTTATGCCAAGAGATCGGGGACAGGGGTGGGAGCATCTGCAAGCACCAGTGTTCCTCAGGGTAAGTACTCCTTTTTAATTAATTGTATCCCTTTTATCCATGACAGTGTAATTGCATTCTGCTTAACTAAATCTTTTTAATTGGTGCTGGGAGGGAATGATAAGCAAAGCTGCATGATTCCTTATTAGCGGGGCTGCGGACAGCAGAGCTGGACCAAGCACTGCTGTCCCCACTGGGCACTGGTTTTGGGTCTCCATATGCAGCTAGGGGGACCAACAGCTGGAATTTTGCAGGTTTCAATGCCAAGAGGGAGCTTGTGGCACATTCTCCAGGGCATCTCTTGGAGGAAACCTCTCCAAGGGGCTGAAAATTGAGGAACTTGGGGGGGAATTAGAATACGTTAGAATAAAGCAGAATAAAATAGCAGAGAATAAAGAAAAAAAAGTAAAAATACAAAAAGTGAAGATAAATAAGCAGCACAGAGCAGCTCACCGGGCAGCGCTGGAGCTCCCCTTGGCGGCTGCTGTGCGAACACGAGTCCTGGCCCCGGGGGAAGGCGAGCGAAGCGCTGCTGGCTCAACAAGTGGGAAAACATCTAAGTATCCAGAACAGCTTTGGAAAGGGCAATGGAGCCGCAGAGCTGCTTGGAAGATTTTAAATAATTTAAAGACGGATCTCCCCTCTGCAGGCACAAAAATCACTGAACAGCTACAGCTACCAGGCCAGGCCAGCAACTGGTAAAAGCCCAGGATACAGGGGGATGCTACAACAGGGGCAAATGACCCGTGTCCCTGTCCCTGCAAGCATATATCCCCTAACCTGCCATTGCAAATAACCTCACACAGCTTTTTTTTTTTTTCTTCTCCTTCTCCTCCTGGATTTTAGAATTGTCCTGATATCTCTCAAGCTCCTGACTAATATCAGAAGGGATTTTTTTTCCTCCACCCCCACTTTTTTTTTTTTTTTTTTTAAATAGGTAGTTTCACAAGGATCAGTTCTGCAAGCTGGCTCTTTACAGGGCTGCAGCAAGAGCAGCTCCCACCCTGTGGGTATTCACAGTATGAGCAGAGGTACAGGGTTTGGCAAGAGGGAAGGTAAGCAATGAAGAAGTTAATTCAGCATAACCACTTATCCAGTGCACCTTCTTAAGCACATCCCAACTAATAGGAAAGATGGGAGAACCATAGAGAATTTCTTGCTTCAACAATGGTAATTGCATTTAAATAACATTACATAAGACAAAAGTTGAAAATGGACTTAGGATCTAATCTAACCCCTAAGTGTCATACTATTAAACCTGGTACCACTGCTTGTTCTCACTGCCTGTTCTTCAAAACGGAGATGCTATTTAAACAACCCCAGACAAGGAACATTTCTCCTCATTGAGGTGAGCAACTGTTCAGCTCCAGCAGCTTTAAAATATTTGTCATTCATCAGGCTTCCTCTGTTGTTCTCTGGCACAGGGACAGTGGAAAAAAATCCAGGGATTTTCTAGACCTCTTTCCTAAAGGCCAAGACCCTATAATCATCATTTCCTCTCATTTAGCATTATGCTTTTTTGGGGGTTTTCTTTTTTTGATAAGTTTTGTGTAGTGTTGGCCACAGTGACCCTCCTCAGCTGGACTCTGGCTGCTCTGCCACCTGCTTCTCCTACTAGGATCACACTAATTTTCCCACTTATGTCTGAATTTGTAAATCACTAAAACCACATTTCAGCAGTATCTAGCCAAGTGCGATTATGACCAACATTAAAGCAGACATGTACATTGTAATGTGCATAGCTAGATAGGGGCTGCTGGTCACCTGCCAAGTGTCAAGTGCTGCAGCAATGGAAAAGGAGAAGAGTTAATACAAAAAAAAAACCCTTCCAGTTATTGTCTCCAGCATTGGTCTGTATGACACCTTCAATTAAGGCAGGAGCCTTTGGTTTTTGGATGCGTAATTTCAATCTGAAAGCTTAATTAAGCAGATACTTTCCCCTTACTGCTTTCATTCATTGTCCTTTTATTTTACTGAAGCATCTCTTCTCTAAAGACTTGAAAGCACTTAGCTCCCTAGACCAGGTTATTAGACCAAAGCATTCTTGCTCCAGGAGACAGGCCAAGGAAAGATGATTGGTGCTAAAAGCAGGGCAGGTGGCACCTGGCCCATGGGCACTTACTTTTGTGCTTCAGCTTGTGACCATCCTTCTCCTTTAGAGCACAGTAATATTTGCATGCTGATTGAGCATCTGCTGTTTGCAGGATATCCACTTCACAGGGAGTTTTAGGTTCAGCTTCACAATCAGGATAGTGGGATGCAGACACCAAGACAGCTAAGCCCCAGCACGCTGGTGCCAGATCGCTTGTAGAGCTGTGAGTCAGACCATGTGGCTGAACTCATGTCCTGGTGTGGCAGCCAGGAGTGTTTTAGATAGTCACCAGATCTGCAGGCTGTTACCCATTTGTGGAAAATTTAATGAACAGGTAAAAAATAGCAATGTCATAAGCAGAGACAGGCAGCAGCAGCATGTACAGCACAGGTTGGGCAGTGGATCAAGGGCAGTTTGAGTCCATCAAGCACACTCTACACCAGCGTCCTCGTTGTGCATGCAGTTGTGCACACCCCAGGGTGACTTTGAGCAGTCAAGAAGTGAACGTTCAGTCCCTTGGCAGTTCACATCATCAAGCCAAATTTCTCCAGTACCTTTAAAGAACAAATTCAGGGTGGCGGGGGAGGGGGGGGAGTCAGTCATTGTAAGATAAGGGAAACAAGAACCACAAAGAACACACATTTTTCTGAGAATATCCTTGTGGATTGCAAGCATATGCTGGGTTTCGTGGCCAAAAAGCTTTATCTCCCTCATGAGCAAGCCTAGTTTGAGCAGCTCTCAAGGTGCAGCTGCGTCATCCCAAGAGGACTTTGTCCTTTTGAGATTGGTATCTTTGCTTTGCTGTTTCTTGTGAAAAGGGCCTTGTGCTGCTTCCCTTCCATGCAGGGAGCTGCGAGGGACTCACCGGCGCTGGCTGTGAAGGTCCTGACGACGCGGCTGTAGCCCAGCATGCGGCACACCACGGCGCCGTCCTTGGCGTCCCAGCCATCATCACAAATCGTTCCCAAGCAGCCCTTGTAAAAGATTTCCACACGACCGCTCCTGCCTCCTCCAGCAATTTGTATAAAAAAGCTGGAGCTCTCTGAAAAGTCAAAGCAGAAGAGAGCTCTACTAACCACACAGAAATGAGGGAGGAGGGAAAAAAAATCTGCACAGTTGGGGCAGACGAAACAGCAAGTGTTTAGATTTGGGTGAACACTCCCATCCCAGAGGCCGTGGCCTGGTAGGGACCAGAGTCCTGTAAAAGCCGTGCATGACCCAGCCTCGGCCATGGCCACAGCCCAGTCGCACATCGGCGCAGTGTGTAGCCACATCCATCTGCTAGTGCTGCTCCAGATGAGCTCCAGCTAGCCACGTGTGCTGGGAGACAGGCTGGGCCTCATGGCAAAGGGTTTCATGCAAGAAAGGAAGCAGTAGAAGAATAAGTAAGTGCAGTACCTTCTCCTTTTTCTCCTTTACTCCCAGGCACTCCTGGAGGACCTGTTTCAAAGAGAAATAAGCAAATAATTGAGTTGTTTAGAGAAAAAACATGGCCATCACTTTTTTTTTCCCCTCAATAATTGTATTGGTCAGAGATAGAAGGGCTCCATTCTCTTGAGAAATGGGCCCTTGGAAGTGGCTAAGAGTTGAAAAATATGATAGCAGAAGGGCAAAGAAAGCAGGATAACATATGGCAGTTTTCCCTATGTGACTGGAGTGAAAAGCACCGTTTGCAAAAATCTCATTCACTTAAGAGAAATGGATCTCATTACCACATCATCTTTAAAATGACATTCCTGACAGCCTTCAGGATCTCCAGAAGAAGGTATGGTATCTCTAGGAATATTTATAAGATGACCTATATCAAGTGTTTTAGACTGCAGGTGCTGGCCCAGGACTGCAGAAATACACTTACACTTCTGTACAAGATCCCCTGTACTAAGAAAAAAATTTGTGGGGATGGGGGCAAAAAAACACATTGTGCAATCTTCAGATCTGCAGATGCTACCTCCACAAAACACATCTTACTGTCCTCCCACTTGGAGGAGGCTCCATGTCTCCTCTAGAAAGGGATCTGCAAGAGTGCACAGAAGAGCTCCAGAACAGCTCTGATTTATTTTGTTTGCAAGCACCCATGTGCTGATCAGCGCAAGCAACAAAAAGGCAGCAGTTGGAGCAGGTTCCTGTCCTGTACCACAGCCAAAAAGAAATTCATGAGCTCAGACACGCTCCATCAGTGAAGTTTTCTCTGTAAAGGTTGCACTAAAATGTTCTCACTGTCCAAGAGGTGAGGTGCTGTTAAACTCTGTACATCTAGGGGGAAACATGACAGAAACTGAGAATGCCACCAAGATACAACTTCTGCAGAGTTGTCATGCCTTGTTGGATCCCCTCATTATATCTGTGCACTCCGAGCCCTAAGCTTCAGAAGTTTTCACTTTCTTTTCCTCCTCCAGCCGTTAAAAAAATAAAATAAAAATGAAAACACACAGGTAATTGGGTATTTGGAAACAATCTATGATTGGAAGGGAAGAAGGAAAACACATTGCATAGCTCTACTGTTGTCCTTTCTGAAGGGCCCAGAGCAGCCCTCACATGCCAGCACGCACGCTATTGCACAGTGTAAGGTCCCAAACCCAAACACACCAGAATGCTGCAAACAGCCTTACCAATAGGTCCAGTATCTCCTCTTGCTCCCTTGGCCCCAGGCTCCCCTTTTGGGCCAGGCCTGCCATAATGTCCCATTCTTCCTTTTTCACCAATTGGGCCTGGACTACCTAGTGGAAAATTAAAAAGCTGATTCCCTTGACAACTGACAGAGGTAAGAGAGCAGGAGTGCAAGTATTTCACATTGCCACAGAATCATTGCTGAATAAATATCAGAATAAATAATGCAATAGAGCAAGTTCTTACCTGGTGGCCCCCTGTCTCCCTTTGTTCCTTTTGGACCTGCAGGACCTAAGATAATAAAAACCAAATTAAATGCATAAGTATTTATACAATACAAGTTTATACAAACCAATATTTAGGGTGGCTTTCATCCAGTCCAGTTTAGATATCTAAACTATAGAGGTCTGTTTCTGAAGTGGACACTTCGTTTCCCGTTATACTCAATGGAGAAATATCCAAAATATAGAGAGTGAAGAGTCATCTTGATCCTCCAAGTTTCACCTACTTGTGGTCATTTGTATCACCTCCCAGGCTCCACTGACTGGATAGAGCATCTTCAGTGACTGCAGAGCGCACCTACACATATGAAGCCTGGTTTGTCTGATACTTGTAAGCACAAAGTTTGGCCAGGTAGCTCTCATCTCTCCTATCTAGGTATAGGATGAAAGCAGAAGGGTGCAATACTGTCATCTTCCTCATCTAAGGGACCAGCTATGGAGGTTGTGTGCACTATATAAATGAAGAGATTAAAAGGTTGACCTAACCCATTTTGTTCTCCTTTACCTGGCAGACCAATGCTTCCCTTTTCACCTTTCAGCCCCCTCTCTCCTGCAGTTCCTAAAGTTGAAAACAAAACAAAGAAGCAACCATCACACACAGCAAGGCCAGTTTAGGAGAATAGCTGGTTACAAGTTTATTAACTTTGTACCTGGAGTACCACTGGGTCCTTGGGCCCCCTTCTCCCCTTTCTGACCGGGTCTGCCATCAGAGCCAGGAATTCCTGGGGGTCCATGTCCTCCAGGTGAGCCTTGACATTGAGCACAAGTCATACATGTGAAATGCAAGCAAGTCATGAGGGAGCAAAAAGAACCATTGCAAGACAGACAAATCACCTGGCCCTGTGCTTTGCAGAACAAGTTATCCCCATGGAGATAAGTTACTCCTTGATCTCATGTACACTCTGAGCATGGCATATAACTAAGGCAACTTCAGCTTCAGAATGGGGTTGCAGAACACTAGCATGTTTTCTTCATCTCATCCTTCTATCTGTGTTGGGAACTACTTCAGATGTGATATTCTTCATGATATTTTCCATGACAGGGAAAACCATATTTTGTGCAACTTTTGCATAGCTTACCTGCCTGTCCTTTCTGCCCAGGAGGCCCAGGCTCCCCCATGCTGCCTGTAAGAAAATACTAATGTCAGTCCAAGCAAGGCTTAAACAATGGCTCAGCTAACCCCAGAATTAGGAAAGGCATGTGCTAACAGAGGGTCTTGTGCTATACTCTTCCCTTACCATTGAAACCTGGCAGTCCTGTGTCTCCTTGCTCTCCTTGGGGACCCCTAGGTCCAGGGGGCCCAGGATCTCCCCTCTCACCCATTTCTCCCTTCTGTCCTTGGAAACCTACCAGAGAGCACAGCACATGTAAAAATCATAGAAAACTTGCCATTTCTGAAGGAAGCAGAGCATCTTCATCAAGCTTCATGAAGCGTGAGAGTTTGGCTTCACACTTACATTTATCAGTCAGTGGCATCTGTGTGAAACAGTAGGATGACTGGACAGGACCTCAGGAGTCTGTCTGAACCAACCACCAGCAATGGCCAACTGCCCTGGCATGTGTTTGTCAGACCTGGTCTTAAGACTTGCAAGGATGGAGTCTGCACCTCCCTTGCCTTTACTTCCCAAACTATCCCTATCACTAGAGGGTTTTCTTCTCCAAGTCTCCACTACCAAAGGTCTATTCCATCTCCTATCCTGTTTATTCAGTATCTGTGTTTGGAAATTACCATGGTTCACATTACCCTCTCTTCTCTAAGTGGAGGTAATTGTGGTCTGACAGAGCTGAAGTACCTGAAAGTATGCCTTTTAAGGGTGACTTCTCCTTTACCCTTTTGCTCCAGAATTAGTCCAGAGTCCTTAGCTCAGTTATTCTTTCTGCTCCCTTTTCATAGCTCTTGTGAGCAAGCACAGCTCCACTACAGCCTACAGGATCTGGTGACTTGCTTCTGAGGAAGCTTTAAACCACCTATCTGAAACACCCACCCCCAGCTGGACAACACAACTTTTGATTTACTTAGCTAACCTGCTTTAAGCCTTTCCTCTGGGTGCAGCCCACAAACCTACTAAACTGAAGTTATCCAGGAGATGCCCACTAATGCCTGTTACACAAAAATAAATAGGGGAACTATGCAATGTGTTAAGTTGCATAAAAATCAGGATTATATAAGATAAAGCTTCTGGAGATAGGTTTTACTACAGTGAGCATGTGTTTGTGCATATATATTTTTACTGTATTAGTTTATACCATAAAAATCCTATTGTAAACATCACTGGTTTAATCTGAAGCAGGTTGGTAATTGAATACCTGTGGCTTTTATTAGACAGGGCAGCTCTATAGAGACACTTGCATGGTTCAGAGCCAACACTAAGTCTCCTTCACCTAGCCCTCCTCTGGGAGCTTTGCTGGAGCATGACACAAGTGAAATCCCTGCTCTATTCATCCTGCTCCTTCATGGGCCAGCAAGCCATACTTAGGGTTACCTGGGCTTTTATGAAAATAAGAAGATTTGATATGAAGATTTCAAATGATGTTTTAGTTGGAACTAATTTAAACAGGGGTACATAGGAGGAAGGAGGGGGTGGAAGTCTTTGAAGTGTTGAGTCAAGTAGACTTACGTCTTACCTGCAAGACCCATCTCTCCCTTTTGGCCTTTTATTCCTGGTTCACCACTTGGACCAGCAGGGCCAGAGTCTCCTTTACTTCCCTTTACACCCTGAAGTCCTTGTGAGCCTGCATAAGGAATATGACATTTTCATGCTTTTTGGAGCACAGCATTCAGTGACTGATAGTAGCAGCCCATGCAGCCCAGCTGAGGACATGAGCCAACCTCCACGCTTGGTACACTTGAAAGCAGTGCTAGAAACCACAGGGAATCAGGTGACTGTGGCCAGTACCGTGGCTCTTAGCATTTATCAATAAAATAAGATTTATTCTGGGTGTTAATCTTGTTCACATTAAATACACATAGGATTGTACCATTCAGCTCCAACAGCATTGCTACCAACTCATCTCTGTGACTGAGGACAAGATTGTCCATAAAGCCATGTTACAGTCATCCAAGGAAGCAATTCAGGGGTCAGAAATGCTTTACCTGGAATTCCTTTGTCTCCCTTTGGCCCCGGTGGCCCTCGTGGCCCTGAAACAAAATTCATATTAGTCAATACAAGTCATCATCTATCCTTGGTAATGATTAAAAACTTCATTTCTGGTCTTTTTTGTGTGTGCTCGTTCTGTCACCACTGAGCCCATTTTTCAGCGGGCAGCATCACTGCACTGCTGATGTCCAGGCTGACCGCATGCTTGGGGACAGGCCAGCTGACTGCAGGCAAGGCCTCACTGACCAGTCCGACAGGGGCCTTTGGGGAAACTTTCCTGAAAAGGCATTGAACTATTGGGCTATGATACATAATACGGCAGAAACTAAAGAGTGTTTGGCCAGAGGTGGTGTTTTTCAGTGTTCAAAGTGCAGCCAGGGAGATGAGAAAACATGATTTCTAAAAAGAAATAAATATTTTTTCCCCCTGCAGAAAAGTTCAGTGTGGCCAAGAACTAGGGATGGATAAGAGACAGATATGACTTAACAAGGACTGCATCTTAGATCATCATCATAGAAATATTGGTTTCTCTGGAAATCGCCTAGTTCAACCTCTGCTCAGAGCAGGGCAGGTGCCAACACTAGATTTGGACTTGCCGCACCCTCACTGTCTGGAGTTATTTATCTCCTGGAGTGGGTGTAATTCCAGCCCAGAAGATCCAGGGACCCTGAGCATCAGCAGCAGCTTTGACAGGGCTGCAGAGGCCAGGCAGGCAGTTCCCCAGGGACAGAGCAGAAGATCCTGAATTTTTTGCCATTTGTTACATGCACTGTTTAGTGAGGGTCCTACAGAGCAGGGACTGATAAAGCCCCCTTGAAATGGGCTGTGTGAGACAAAAGGCCCAGTTACACTTACATTCTGGGCAAAATACAAGCCCTTTGTAAATAGCTTTCTTCTCCTTTCCTGTTCTGGTTGTATTGACTGACAAGGTCTTGTACAGATGTAAAATCCTCAGTTACATTAGTTGGTGAACTCATCTTGCCTGTGTCACAGGATGATCACAGTAAGACACCACTATTATTGACAGCAGATAGGAAAGATGAAATAAGAAAGCAACTGCCTCCTTTCTTACCTGGATCTCCTCTGTCTCCTTTCTCTCCTGGAGGGCCGGGTGGTCCTGGTGCTCCTGGGGGGAGAGATGCAGGCTGAAAAGAATGTACCATGGCACAAGCTTCTGCAGATGGCTGCGGCATGCCCTTGGGCAGGAAAAGAGCACGGCTGTTGCATCAGCAGCCACACATGCTGATTAACTGAGAAGCTTTTTGCATGCTCATATTGTCCCATCATGTCAACACATCTCCATCTGGCCCTGCTGAGGGGCTCATCCCATGGCAACTCCACAAACAGGCATTGGTACAGGTCCTACAGGAGCAAATAACTCCTCACCTGGAGATCCATCTCTTCCAGACGAACCTTTCTCTCCTTTCAAAGCACTGACTACACCAGGAGGACCTTGGGCACCTTTTTCACCTGGATCACCTGGAAATTGAATTAAGAGGACAAATAAATTAGTTGTTTCCTATGCAGGTAAGGCATTCCTACCCATTCCCATTGGGCCATGGTACTGCACAACTCTCCCAGTTTTGTGTGTGGTGGGGGGGAAGTAAGTCACAGGGGTTTGTTTCCATGACTTACCTTTTTCACCTTTCTCTCCTGGGATTCCTAAAACAGAAAAATAATCATTCTTGTATCACTCAGATAACCTTCAGCATTCACTATGTCTTTCCTATCCTGTGATCTGTTGTTTTCGTGTTATTGCTTACCTTGTGACCCAGGCTCTCCTTTGCTTCCAGGTGACCCTTTAGGACCCAGGTCTCCCTTCTCACCTGCGTCTCCTTAAAGACAAATTTCACAATGCAATGCACTTAAGCAAAAGGCTGCAGCTCAAATTCCAGCTTCACTAAAGTCAAAGGCCAAAAATACTATTGGTTTGGGTGGCCAAGCTCATGATCCTACTCCAACACATTTCTGTGTTTCCACATCACTTCCACCACCTGTCAGGACTGTCTAAATGCCTATTTCAGGATGCTGCAAGGCACTTTAGGAAGCTCTGAAGAGCTCTTGATTCATCAACCAATTCTCAAGAACCAGCTCCACTAGCTCCCCATTCTTTCATGGCTGATAAAGGATGAGAGCAAGAATTTCACAACTCACCTGGCTGTCCTTTTTCACCTTGGCTGCCTTTCTCTCCTTTGGCACCTGAATCAAACACAATGACAGCCTTCATTTCCCAGAAGCCTAAGAAAGGGATCTGAAACTGGTCTCCCTAAACACTCCAACCCCTGACCACTTATGCTGCTCACAGGAATTTGAATAGGTTGTTGTAGCTAATGATCAGCTCCAATCCACTTTCCCCCATAATATCTGAGCTTTTCTGGCCAAGTGGCAGTGAGGGGGCAATGTCAAAACATCCTGCTATGGTCACTCTAGCATCACATGAAGCATGCAGCCGGGCCTAGGCTCCCAGTAGATGAGCCTAAAGGTGCAGTAAGTCTTTCCATTCCCAGATAAATGGCTTTCTGTACATTCTGTATGATGTGGGTCTACAGACTGAATTTTCAAATCCTCATTTAAGTTTCCTTAAGAAAAAAGAGGAGAGATTTAAAAAAAAAAAAAAAAAAAAAAAAGGGAACAAGTTACTTAATTCCTCCATACCTGGTGGACCAGGATCTCCTTGGCTTCCAGGAGGCCCTGAAATGATATTTAGTGGATATTTCTCAGTAGTTAGCACTCAACAACTGATGTACTAGAAGGAGGATGATAAGTTTTAGGGCTCAGTTGAGCCCATCACCCTCCAGTCAGAGCCAGGACCTACAGGAGAGGAGAGCAGCCTGGAGCTGTATTTGCTCCAGAAGCTGCCAGGGTGTGGATATGTAGAGGCAGAGCTGTCCAGGGCCATGCACAGAGACACACATGCACAGACAGGACATTACTCCCCAGAGGAGTATTTCCAACTCTCTGGCCAGGGTGTCAGGAACAAATGTCTAACCCCAGGTGTGAGTATCACTAATTGGAAGATATGAAGAACAATGTAAAGTGCCCAAATCTTGTCCTAGTTATCCATCTGTCTGAAGCATCTTGCTAATTCTGTGGTACTTGCATGGCTCTTGGGACAATTCTCACAAGACTTGATGGGGTTAAAGCTTACCCAGTTTTGGCCCAGCTGAGGACCTGCCCTCCACAGTCTCACACAGGAGGACTGTAGCTCTCAGGCACCACAAGGCCCTTAGGCTTTGCTAGTTCTACCAATGTATTTGCTTCTCCCACCGTGTAACTGGCAAAGCAGAAGGCCATGGAGAAAAGGAACCATACCTGCAGCCAGGGTGATGTTGCTCATCATTATCATCAAATTTTCATTCAAAAAAAACTCTTCCAAGTTTCTCATCCAGTTTTCTCCAGATCTCATGTCTGTCTCTATGTAGTTCTTCTCCAAATAAAGTTTTTCTGCAAAGGAGCTTTTCAGCATCTCTGAGTGGGAGGTATTTCTTCCTTGAATTTTTGACATCTCTCTCTGTATCTTAAACACTGAGGAAACAGAAGGGCCATGCAATAAGCATTGCCTGTCTGGGGTGGGCAGGGCAATCTCTCCCCTGCAAGACTCTTCCCCAGTGCCAATGGGGAAGGTGGTTGTGTTTCTGCAGGACAGAGCTAAACACTCAGCTGACCTATGGAGGTGTTTTTAGCGTGCTGGTCTTTGCCATCACTCACCAGGTGCAGGGATGCACCAGGTGCATCACCCAAGGCCCAGTGTCCCACCTGCCCATCCAAAAGCAAGCAATGCTGGGAGAGCAGGACACTGCAGCAGCATGGAGAGGACATCACAGAGGGGTATGTGCTCTGGGGGTGACGGGTTGGAAGGGTCATGCTGCAAGGGAGAGGGGTGCAGAGAAGCAGGACCTGGGGCTCCTGTGCAATAGGGGGCAGCAGGGAGACAGATCTGTAAAAGAGGGAGGGTGAAAAGGAATCAGAAGGTGCCCGAGATAGAGATGCTGAAGGATATGGCAGGTCGCTGGGGTGCATGGTAGCAGAGCCACGCTCTCCAGGCACCACGCAAAGATGCAAAAGGATACCCAGCAAATGCTTCCTTTTGCAATGGAGCCTGCAGCAAGGCCAATGAGTTACCATTGTACATCAGCAGTGCTTGACCCGCCGTCAGGAGCAGCAGGTAGACGATGAGGGCTGCCCGAGTACAGCACACAGAAGGCTTTCGCTTGCTCCAAGGCTCTGAAACCCAACAGAAGTGGAGTAGGCATCTTCTCACACCTCTCACTACAAACTTTCCAGAGACAGAGAGCGGCCCCATCCCTCAGAGAGGACCAGGTCCCACCACAGCAGCAGCTGCCTTCTCCTCTCCCTTGCACATGCTGGTGCTTTGCACTGCAAGTCACACTGTGCTAGCTCTTCCCTGGCTGTTTTAGCCAGCTTGTTTCAATCAAGGTCCAATCCAACCTCTAACACTACAAGTGCAGTAGTATTTTCCTTTCTGCATGAATAAACTCCCTACTTTCATTGCATTTATTTGTCCAGGCTGCCATTCAAAGAGGTTCTGTTAAAGCACACGCCATCTTCCAGAGTGCTGGGTACACACAAAATTGATATATGTATCAATTGAAACAAATGGGGGGAAAAAAAACAAAACAAGACTGAATGGCAGAACAAATGAAAACAAGTCATAACTTTAAAAACAAATTGTCACCAGCAAACATAAAAGAAAACCTGCTTCTTTGAATTTTGGCCTTTAGGGAAGGGGGAAAAAAGTGTTTCAGAAGCATTATTAACTACTTCAAACATGCAATAAGTTTGCCTTAATTGAGTTTTTTTCCAAAGTAATATAATCAAGAGTTTAAAGGCTTAGCTCTAAAAAGAGTACAATGTTTTAATTAGTTTTACAGTAGAATGCCCTACTCAGCAATACTATATTTATATTCAACTGAAATTCGTAAGCTTACATTTTTTGTTGGATTGGACAATTTGAACATCTTCAGCATTAAGGCATGAAAATTTTACTCAATGAAATTAGGCTTTTTATAAAACAGAGAAAAGAACTAATATTTTCTGATGCTCAGCATCAGCTTCTGCTTAGAAAAGATACTTCCACATACTCCTCTTTTTGCATGGTCAGTTAATTTAGTAGCAAATGTCATTGTAAAAAAAAAAAAACATTTAGAATATATTTTTTATATAATTTATGTGCTGTTTTCTTCATAGACTGGATAAAATAATACCGATCCCTTTAATAAATAAATAAACCTTACCACTTATCTGAAATGTGGTGACAGTAGGTGAAGCAAACTGAATCTTGTCTGAAAGAGTCAAAGTGTTCATATCCTTTGAATTTTCCTCTCCCTTGTGTCCATCTTTAATTTCCATGACAATTTCTTGCAGCTAGCCTAAAAACTTGCCAGATTATGGATGATAAAGAAGAGGGTTCCTATCAGCCCAGGGACTTGACAAGCTTTCTGATACACTTTGCCTACTGCTTTGGTTTTTATATGCTGGTGAGAACTCTGATGTAGTAATTTGAAGACTTCCTCAAAACTCCCGCAGCCAGGACTCGCAGCTTCCCCCACGTGCTACCCTAGGCACAAATGCAGCCGAGCTCTTTGACATCGCTACGATGCATTTAGAGGGGGCATGGAGATTTGACTGGGTCCTAACACAAGTCAAACTCCTCCTACAGCCAAAATGTTTGGTTAAACGCTGGCCTTGAGATCCATTCTCTAGGAAGGCAGGCAAAGTACTGAGCAGTAGTGAGAAAAACTCATTAACTTGCATCAGTGTGACAGTTCAGTGACAGTGCATGACTGAAGCATGAGAAGGAAGAGGATGCACAGGAGCTGGAAGGAAGAATAAGTGACAGACAGATGAGGAAAGCAGAGGCCTGAAGGCTCTGGGAGCAAACTGAGAAGAACCTCTAAAGAAAAGCCCCCACCCCCTTTGCAGAAATCCTCTCCAGCCTTCTGTATCCTCCTCAGTGTGTTATCTACAGCCACAGATACAGCTTCTGCCACTTCACCACCTCTTTGCTCACTTTCTCTGAAACTCACTATGGTCCTTACCTTGGCATTTTGACTCCCCTTGAACCTGGCAGGGCAAGGTGACTCGCCCAAACAACACATGGGAGCTGCAAGCAGGAGCACAGCAAAGGCTCCTCTCCCAAAACACTACCCACAGCAACTACGCTCTTCTCCAAAGCCTGGAGGGATTTTGAAGTCCTTCTCTGTTTTCCCTTCAAACATGACTACACAGCTACAACCCCTCTAGATACTAGAAGGTAGGAAAGGGAGTTCTCTGTTAATATAATGTTCTGTTACACCTGGCCAAGTAATTAGGATAATTTGCTTCATTGCAAAGGGCTGAGAGGCCCTGCTCAAGGAGGGTCATTGGAGATATTTGCACCCATCAGCTGAGCTCCTCAGTGACTAGAGGATGGGATTCAGCTGTGTGCAGGCAGTGGACTGATTTATGGCAGAATGCCTTTAACAACATAGTGAGAATAATGTGTTTTACATAGAAAACATTAAAAAGAAGTAGCTTGCAGCTGTAGTTTTCTAAAAGGCATAGTCTAAGACAGATCTTTGTGCCCTGCTTCTCTCTCAAAAACAAGTTCATGGGTAGGTTTTTTTCCTATC
The DNA here is from genome assembly GCF_000705375.1 of Tinamus guttatus. Next base: position 310,194 of record NW_010576460.1, read on the forward strand.
TCTCATTGCTTTGTTGTGGCCTCTTTGTTCAACTCTTGATGGCCCAGGGGACATGGGTGTAAAAGTGGGGTCACACCAGGTGCTCGGTCTTGACAGTCCTGATCTGCAGTGCTCCAGGGTTCGAAGTCCAACTTTCCACTTAGCTATTTAGGGAAGGTCACTAGGAAAGCTGTCATCCCAGCTTGCCCTGCCTGTCCAGATGTGGTTACCTACACAGGTCATCAAGGCTGATTCTCCTTTTCTTTGCACCTAATTTACACCAGGGCAAATCCTCATGTTGCCAAAGTCGCATGGGTCAGCTGAGCGAGCAGCCACCTGTAAATGTCATGCTATGTTTCCATCTAGGTGTCAGCCTATGCAAACACATGGCAGATTTCTCACAAAGAATCTTTTTTTACAGTGCACGTGGCTCAAGGGGGTCACTGTCATGCCAGGGTCAACAGGATCACATATCAATGTGCTTGCCAGGCCTCGGGGTTCGCTCGCAGTGGCTGCTGACCCTCTTCTTTCCATGATCTTTCGTTTCTTGCTGTGCTATCACTGCCGACAGCAATAGATTGACTCTGATTGTGCAACGAGGGTTACTAAATCAGGAAAGGGAAAAGAAAAAAGATTGCTGATTCGGTGCAGCCTCCTTGGGTGGAGGGTTTGCTGAAATGATGGGATTATTAATAGAGAAGCGGTTTCCAGCACACTGATGGGCACGTCTGTCAGGCCAAGCAGCCCCCTCCACCGGCCCTCTCTGCTGGGAAGCACTTTCCGCTTCCTTCCCCTATTCCTGCCTGACCTGAAATGCTCTGCTGAGATCTCCAGGAGGAACCTGAGGGGTTCGGTTGTCCCTCGCCTGTCCCCTTTTGGGCACACGGCTGCTGCCATGGGCACCACCCTTCCAGACAAGCAGGAAGTCCTTATGGGTGAGGCTGTCCCCAAGCACCAGCAACTTCTGCTCTTGCTCTTCAGCCCTTGCAATCTCCTGGCCATGGCTTTGTCCCAGCCTCAGGGCAGTGTGCCCAGGTAAGGTGACATTTCCCAAATGAGAAGACATCCCAGCTCAGAAGTGTTTCTCCTTCTTTGTACAACATGGCAGTTTTTACCAACCCACTTAATTGATTCCCAAAGATCAGGGAATGTCCTAGGCATAAATGAGAGGAGTTCAGAGGGCCATGTTGACCTTCTACAGGTGGGAAAGAGAAGAGGCAAGGACACAAAGAGGCCTGTAAAGCCAGGGTAGCAGGCTCCACCATCCTTAGTCTTCTCTAAACTGAAGAAGTGAGAGTAGTAATGAAAAGTGCTGACAGCCCAGACTTATCTTTACATGAGAGCTCCTGTTTCTGCAGATGAGCTTCAAAGGTGAAGAATTAATCCTGCCCTCAGACAGCACTGCTCTCCTGTGGCAGCAGCCAGCACTGGATGTCCATGCAGATGTCTGTGGTCGAAGCCATATAGCTGCCTCGGCAGTGGTCAGCCTGTGCATAAGCCAGCTTGACTTTTTCCTATTTCACCTGATTTATCTTTCTTTTTCTCTTTTTGGAATGGATGGGGTTGGAAAATTTTGTCATACCAGCAAGTTCCTTGGTATGAGTGTGTTTATCTTAAAATGTCTCATTTTCCCCATAAAGGAACCAAAGTCTTCAGAGCTCCCTAAAATCTGGGAGTGCTGCTGAGTCCAGGGCATGGGAGATGAGTCCACAGCCAGCTGAGGAAGAGCCAGGTCTGGTGTCTCCCTTGTCAATGTCTCTCTGAAGTAGGTCCCACCCCTGCCCTGCTCAGGCCTGGTCAGCACATCTGAAGGTAAAGGAGAGGATGTGCCTCTGAAGAACAAAAACGATCTGGTGCCTGGAGAGCTCCCATGTGGCAGAGAGACAAAACCAACATCTGAGCAAGTGTGGTTCATGCTGCGGCACTGAAGCAAAGCTGTAACCTGGACCCACACAGAAGCAGACGACCTTGTCATGAATATTTTCAGATTCGGGGTCACCAATATCTAGAGCGGAGGTGATTCTTGGGCGGGTCCTAGCCACATGTGAGACGCTGCTGCACAAGGAGCCCCATCGCCCGGCAGCTGAGCTTGCAGGCTCTCCTTTGCCATTCCCTTGTTTTTGCTGTGTGTGCCGGCTTCCCAGTTGCCTGCGGTAGCACCTGGGGACTCTTGTGGGACCTGGGAAGAAGCCCTTGTGCTAAAGCAATAAAATCCCAGCTGCTGGCTGGCTGACATTTCTCCTTTCTAGCTTGATGTGTTGCTTGTCTTTGTTGTAGAGATTGAAACCAGATTTTTTTCCCCTCTCTGACTTATGTTAATTTGTGTTTCATCAGAACTTGCCTCTTCTCCCTTTTCTTTTTTTTTTCTTTCCCTTTAGGCTGGATCCAGCTGCACCATGAATTCAAGAACCACCTGCAAAATATTTTAATGACTTCAACCTGCTCTTTGAGGTGAATTAATACCAGGGCAGCCTCCTCTGCCTGGCGAAATACTCAGGGCTGGCTAAGCAGGCCACCCTCGGAGCTGGAGAATTTGTTTCATAAGGCAGATGCTCCTGAGGAGCACCCAGACATGGCCATGCTCCTTGCTCTGCACACAGTTCTCCCCCATTGCGGCGTGAAGAGGACTTTTGCTTATGGGCTGGGATCTGAGATGTGATGTATCCAAAGCTGACTTAAAGCAAACGGTAGTGAGATGTGCAAAAAATGCAAGTGATATAAAAAGCAGCCATACGAGAAATGGGTTTGCTCTTTTAATGGCCTGCTATAAACAACACAATTAGGCCAAAGGGAGGCATCTCCCAGGGTCCCGCTCTGCATGTCAGCTCTGCGTTGCACAGAGGGATTAGTCAGCCCCTAAGGCTCCTATTCACTGGGATTCTCTGGTTCTCTCCATGTTTTCCACAAGGCCAAAAAGATGCCTCTTGGCACAGCTCCCTGTGTAGCCATGTCCTCCTTTCCTCCATCCCTTGGGCTTTTAAAGTCCAAGGTTCATTTGGGGTTTGATAACTAATAGCCAGCCACATCAAATGATGCTGCATTTACCCCAGAGAGTGCCCATCCATGGAGACCAGAAGGGAAGACCATTACCCATCAGCAGAGATTGGGAGATGCAGAATCTCTGTAGTTCAGGCAGTACCCTGAGAAGCAGCTGTTCAGCAACATTGCTGAGGAGGTTTGATCTCAAGTACTGTCCTTGCATCCATGAGCATCCCAGCTAATTGCCTGCACACTGGTGACATCGCTCAGCATTTACCTTGGGGTAAACAAATTAAGAAGCTAATATTCAGGCTTCCACCAAAGGTCACCCTTTGCAAGCAAGCTGGCTTGCTGCTGATAAGGTTTCTGGCCCAAATTTCCATGTCTTGAATGCTACTGGCAAGCAGTTCATTTTGAAAATCCTTTAACTTGTGACCATCCCATGAAAGTTCTTCAGTGAATGTACAGAACAAATGTGTGACAACAGGTGTCCCAGACCCCAAATCTTGGCTTTTCCCTTTGAATTTCCCCCTTCCATCACCTGCACTTGCTTTTCATGTCTCTTTGCTGTGCTCCGTGTCTCCAGGACCCTGACCCTGATAGGACTGTGCTGATGCCCAGTGCTTCAGAGAGAAGCTTTGCACAAAACTTCTGATCTCTTCCCACTACTTCCCTGCTTGTTTGCCAGTGACAGCTCATTCCGGGTAACAATTGCTCGACCTATTTCTAGGAAACGATAAGTTCAAGTGTGAAACCAGCAGCATCAGCACATGGAGAAAAAAGAATAAAATAAATAAAATAAAATGGAGAAAGGGAAGAGATACCTTTAGTGGGAGCTTAATTGCTATTCTCTGAAACACTGTCTCTAGAAGAAACCACAGCCAGTTTGCAGTCAGGACACTGCTGCTCACCAGGGAATAAGGTCTTGCCTTAGCTCTGTATGTGCTGTATTCCTTCATTTAGGGCTGTTCTGCTCTGAGCATCTAGCAGAACAGGATGGTGTTAGGAGCAAGAGATACTTCAACTGGGATATGACTTTCCCTCAAATGCTTTCAGATGGTTTTCTTCTTTCTAACAAACGAGGGTGCAAGTTTCCTAATGCCCAGGGAATTGAGGGATGCTCAGATCTTGCTAGTGGCTAACCAGCCCTAGGTGTCCTTTTAGGGGAAAAAAAAACATCATTTGCGCCTGTTTTCAGCCTTTTGTGCCTATTTCCATAACCATAAGTTCTTTTGGGAACTACCTGGGAATTCCCTTCCTCTTGCTATTCTAGTGATGACAGATCAAGCAGAGCTGAGGTTTTTTGATGAATAAAAATAGAACTTGCCCCACGGCCCTGGCCCTTGTCTAACTCCAACGCTTTGCATTAAACTTTATTTTTTTTCCCAATGGCAGTTTGAATGCAGCAGGTCTCATATTTGTGCAAGAGTTAGAAAAAAGACACGGAATGGCTTCAGCAGAGTGATCAGAGCCTTCAGCACCACCAGTTCAGAAGTGCTGCTGATCTTGCAGGCCCATGGACACTTGAGCAGGTTTTGACAGCAAGTCACTCACAAGAATGTCAGATGTGATGGATGCTAACATGGTGCTAACATACATTAGTAAGTGCCTGACCTTTCTAATACGCTGATAAAGTCAGTGTAATTGCCACAGCCCGCAGTTGCTTTCTGGACGTTCATTACAGCTATTCCCCTTTACGCGTAAATGAAAGTAAAAGAAAAGTGCTCTAAAGCAAAGGGGAGAGTGTTTTCCTCCAAACATCTCGAAACAGGGCTGTGCTGAACTAGCAGCAGGGGAGAATTTGCACCGGGGTCAGGAAAGCAAAATAAATTACAAGTTGACCCGCTCACTTCTGGTTTCTTTTCCGGACCAGGACTGGTGCAAGATTGCTTTCTGCAAGGCTGTGCTGCTGCAGCTTCTGCAACGCTCTGCAGCCGCTCTGCACCTGCACAGCGACGGAAACCTTGTGCAGAGTGAAGGAGCCTGATATTTATAAGGAGTTTCTATCTGTGCCTGTCATTCCTGGCCTTCCATGAGTCCCATGCTCTCTCTCTGCAGAGATTTGGAGTCCCTAGGTCCAGACTTTTCTCCTCCTAAGCAGTAACGCTGTTGGACTCTTCCACCAGCAAATGAAGAAGCATCTGCAATGGTCTCCTCTAAGCCCTTTAGAAAAAGGCCCCAGCTTTTTTTTCCTCCAATTTTCATACAACACTAGATGTCTTAGCCCAAGGCTTCATCTGCCAAGGGCAATGATAGAGCAAAGAATAACCAATTACCATGGTAGGACGACTCTCTACAAAGAAGGTAGCTACTAGAAATAAAGCACAATTCTTAATCAGTTCACACCATTCTAACCACCAACGAATCCAACTGAAAGCACAACTTAAGCAAAAGTAAATACTGAAAACACATGCTCATATGTACTTTAAAGAAACAAAATGAGGAGGAAGGAGAGAAATCAGTTAGAAATAGGTTTTCATTATTGGTCAAATATTTAACTCTAGCCCAATAAAATAATAAGATCTGCCTGTCATTATTTGCTTTTTTTAATGAGTCAGATTTTTTTAAAATCAACACAGCACTCTTGATGGAGTCAAGAAATTCTACATGAAAGTAGCTGATTTATATTCACAGTTGTGTTTAAATTAACTTTGCTGGTGTAAATGCCCACATTGTGCATTGTTTAATTATTCCGAGGCACCTGCAATAGCCAGAATTTATAGCCTCTTTCCAAGTCCGTTGGAGTCAAGTGGCAGCTTTTGATAAATTTCAGTGGACTTTGGGTCAGGCGAGTTTGAGGATATCTGTAAGAGGGAAGAGAGGAGTTGCAGTGACAGCACCAAAGCCGAGGGTTTTTCTTGTCTGCTTTGGCGGTTGTGGGGGCAGAAGGGCAGGGAGGATATTGGCTAGAAGACTCGTAGAACATTGGTGTTCCTCACAAGTCCTTCTTGGTGCTTTTCAGTGCCACCATCACGGGTTGCTGGGTACCTTCTTGAGGACATGATGAGGACCTCACACACCTGCTTTTCTCCCTTCTTCTTGCCCAACATTTCACTGCTGGAACCGTGGGGTTGGGCAGGCGCGGGACGTGTGTTGGGTTTTCCAGTGCTTGGCGCATCGAGGATTGATAAGGGAGGTCAGCCCAGTGGACTGGAGGCAGAGCCAGATGGCTTGGTGCCTGCCCCTTTCCCATCCACATCTGAAAGGGATTTGCAGCGACCTCAGGGTGAGGCTTTGAAACCCTTTCCTTGCCAAAAATATAAAAAAAGACATTGCAAAAAAAATAAAGATCCTCATGTCAATAAAAGATATGACAATTGCTTTGGGTTTCTACCTCCCCTAATTTATTCAATCAAATTGCACCAATCCAGCAGGCAGGTAAGCAGTTTTACCACAATGTAAGTGCATAGCTGAGTGAATTGGGCCAAGGTGCCACATGTTAATCATTAACGGGTTTTGTCTGCACAACATCAGTCTTTCAAGGATCTGCTTGTGAATTCATACCTTTCCCATTAAGCACGGTTTGAGTTTTGAAAGGGAATTCAGATTGGCTTGGCACAAACCTTTGTAGAGGAGTAGGAAAACCTGGGAGATAAGATCCCTACTTTAAGTTAGAAAGAAAGTAACCTGCTTTCTCATTTGTGATGCATTTAAAGATCTCTGCTTAAGGAGTGTGGATTGATGATGTGGCCCGAGGTGGGGAGAATATTAAAAAATATGTCAGCATGCCAACAAATGTGTATGCCAGAAATAAATGCATTAGATGCTAGCCCATCTAAAACCATCCAGAGAAAGCTAATGAAAGACATACTTTTACAGAGAGAGACAGTCCAGTGGCTCACATCATTAGGGAAAAAAATGATCAAAGCAGAAATGAGCTCGAGTTTCTGAATGTCACCTCACCTTCAAGGTTCTTCCTCTCAGCCAGCCAAGGGCTGAGTATTTGAAGAACAAGATCCAGGGGCATCTCATCTCTTTACAAGGCTTTGGCTTACAGTTTTTCTCTAACAGTTTGCTCCATTCCCTACCCAGGCATCCTGAAGCACCAAATTAAAAGCCACTTCTGCAAATTTGTCCCCACACATTTTTTTTTTTCAAAATTAGCAGCAAGGATAGCAGGAACCCTAAACTGAAACGAAACGAAAGAGGCCCAAGGTCGCAGATTCCATCCTCCACCTTGAGCATGTGAAGCTCCAGACTCTGACTTCCCTCTAACAACAAGCAGATGGGAAGCTCGGCACAGGCCTACGCTGGCTGCGTTTTGCAAGGGCAGCACAGCTCAGCCTATCCTGCAATTTGTTTCTGGTGGGACTGCTGGCAAGGGAGGGGAAAGATCACACCTCCTCGCAGAAAGCCGAGCCAAGAAACCTCTTGGTTTACACAGTGTTTTGTCAGCCTAGTAACGTTGTTAGTAGAGACAATACAGTTTGGCTGGCAAGAAAAGCCCTAAACTGGCACATGCAAAGTCTGATGTGATGTCCCCAGTGGCATGACCCTAGCAGGAGGGGACATGCAGCGTGGATGGTCTCAGGGTGTTAGGCTCTTCTTTGAGGTCCTTGTTACAGACTTGGGACTCAAAGCTCGGCTTTCTCATCTGTCAATAAATATCTTGAAGTTCACACCTTTTTTTTTACGGGTTATTTACATAAAAACGCCTCTTTTAGAAGCAAGGGTTTTTTTTTTTGTTTTGTTTTGGGTTTTTTTTTCTGAAAATTGCTTTGCATCACATACAATAAAATAAACTTGGTAGAAATAAACATCTCCAGCCTTAGGAAACAAGCGTGTCCTAGTCCCTTGCTGTGTCCTGGGCTGGCATTAAGCTCACATTACATAACAGTAACATGTTGCATATACCAAATAGCAGAGGAGGAAAATCTGCCTTTCCTCTCGCAGCCCGAAGCAGCCCGTGTGTGCCCGGCAGCTGCTCAGTGCACACATATCACAGCATTTCAGCATCCCGGCATAAACAGAGATGCTGGAGATGCAGCCCTCGAGGGAGAAGCTGGGACGGGGAAGTCTCAAGTTTACCCCTAAGCAGTGCAGATCTCTCTTCTTCATTTTTGCAAGCTGATTTCCTTCTCTTTTAAAACCAATGTGGTGATAGTCTTCTCAAGGGGTTTTCTCCTCCCCTCGACTCCTCAGTGCAGGCCAGTACTGCAGCCAGGGCTGGTTCTGGAGCGTTTGGTTAAAAATAAAACAGGGTGATAGCCGGAAATTAGTTTACCAGGGTCCCTCTTGACTTTAATTAAGCTCATTGTCAGTTTGCTGAACTCCCACTCGCTTCCTCTCCTCCTCTCTGTCTTTTTTTCCCTGCAAGTCTGCTCAGTAGCCTCTTCAACCAGCTCGCAAAGCTCAAATTTTAATTAAAGTCACTCGCTGCCTTTGAATGACTAATAACCTCTTATCGGGCCTCATGTTACAAATAGGCGAATCACCTTCTCTCACACTCTTCATTAGCCTGCTATTATTTTTTTATACTGCCCATCCTGCCAAGACCCTTCCTGCTTTAAAATAATATGAAAACAGGAACCTTCCTTGAAATATATTTTAGTTACCTGAAAAGGTCATAACTTACAGGAAAAGGCTAACAGATGAACACACACCTGCCCAGGAGCACCCTGAAAAGTCTGGTTATGAAGGGAAGTAGTTTATTCAGCAATATAGGGGAAAGCCCCGCTCTCCCACCCATAATCCAAAAGCAGCATTTTTTTTTTTTTTTTGCTGGAGCTGTGGGAAAGACATGGAGGATGTAAAGAATCCCAGGCAATTTCCATTTTAACACTCTTCCTAATTCTCTCCCTGCTTAGTTACAGAGAGTTTTGATAGTGGGGGAAGTCCTCACTACTTAGTGTCCTCTAATGCTCTGGCTCCTCTGGAGGAAGAACAGCAGCTGAGATGAGCAGAAGTGCAGAAGTAGTTGGCTGGGTTTTTTGATTGTTTGTTTTGTTTTTTTGGTTTAAAAAAAAAAAAAGAAAAAAACTAATGCGAGAAGTAAGTAAAAACCCAATTTGCAAGGGCCGGGCTGGGTGTGGAGAGGCACCAACCAGCTCAACATCTGCTTGGCCACGTGCTCTCTCTGGGAAAAACCCTACTGTGGACTTCCAAATTATGCAGGCACTAAGAATGGAAACTGAAGGGTGTTTGAAAGAGGTTTTCAACCTTCTTGAGTGTTAAAAAAATAAATAAATAAATAAAGGAAAGGTGGCTTCCTAGGATATATATAAAAGGCAAAACTTAGGTGCCTTTAGTTTTCTGATCTACACAAATTCTCTCAGAGAGATCTACAGCAACATGGCAACGAAATCCCAGCCCATGCCAATGACATGATTTCCAGCCATGACGTTAGTGTTTCATACCACACGGGTGAGCAAAAGAATAAAGTGATAAAAGATCAAGTGCTGTACATGATGATTCATTTGAGGTGGCTGCGTCCAGCAATAAAGCAGTCACAGATGAACGCCTTCATCTCCTCCTGTCTGTAAATAAAATACCAGGTAGAGATAACTTTCTCTGCTGCAATTTGAATGTAACTTTTCCATCATGCTCATAAAGCAAAAACTAAACCCTGGGCACTTGGATGGAGTGAAAATACTTATGACCTCGCTGGTATAGCCCAGCTCCTGTGCAGCTTATTTCTTGTGCCTTCAAGCTTTCCTCGCAGACTTCAGCATGGGGATCTGTGGACCACTCATAAGAGGCTCCAAAGGACATCTAAAATGCCAGAGAGGGGGTAGCAGGAGAAAAACACACTGGTTTAGAATAAATCTGTTAATTTGCTCAGCCTGATTCAACCCCTCACCCAACATCAGGGTAGAAAAGAACATACTGCCTCAGAACTAAAGTTATCAGTAGCCCATCAACCCGTCTCT
>NW_010576460.1:320036-330146 GCF_000705375.1 Tinamus guttatus
TAGGAACATATTTGCAATATTTTCCGGCTATTGTCTGAGCCCCCAGCTGTTCAGGGACTTCCAGGTATTTTTATTAATATTTCCAGGTATTTCATGTATTTCCATGAGCATGTGCCATCTCTTCTTGAACCCGCACCATCTTTGAGGGCCTTCAGCCTCCTTGGTCCCAGTGTCCCCATCCGTGTGGCCTGATGTGAGAAGCTGCCTAGGGGACACCTGGCTGCTGGCCTGAGGGGTGCAGACAGAGACAAGGAAGGGCAATCTTAAAATCATGAAAGCAAAATGAGTAGCTCTGAGAGAGCCTTAAATGACTCCCGCCAGGTGTTTCTACAACCTTCCCTTAAAGCTCAAAGGCCTCTAAGGCAAGGACTCCAAGAGCTCCCCAGGTAAACTGTCCTAATGTTTAATTAACTTTACAGATAGAAGGAGTGTTTCTTTTGTTCCTTTTCTTTCTTTCCCTGAATGCCTACTGTTAAGGTAAATTGCTATATTAGTATTGCTAAATACTAAGCTCATTCATTTTTGCCCTACCCTTGATAGATACAGAGAGCATTTGACTGCTGCCCTCTCTATAATAACCTCTTACATATTTGAAGACTGTAATAAAGTTCCCACTTCTTCTTCTCTTTTCCTGGCTGTCAACCACTCTGTTAAAGCCACGGAGTGTCACAACTATTGTTTTCCCATGCTGAGCGTGTCAGCCTGGACACTACTCGCTAGTACCTGAGACAAGGTCCCGGGGGCTAATGAGCTTATGGCCAAAGGCCACCAGCTCCAAATGCACCTGCAGGGATTCAAAAGAGCTGTCAGCTGCGCTTGAGACGCCAGACTTGGTGGAGGGCAGGTAATGCGGCAAAAGTGAGACCTGGCTCTGGCAACGAGTTGTCACAGCGCTTGATGGCAGAATGTGTGAAATTAGGGAGCAACCTCCTGCCCTTCCTCTCCCAAAGAAAGGGCTCCCACGGGCTTCCTCTCCCAGAGCCCATGCCTTGGCCACAGGGGTCAATGCACGCGAGGGAAATGTCCCCTTGTTGCTTAAGGGTTGCACTGTGCCCTGGAGGACGTGGCCTGTGACGTGCGCTTGGAGGAGCAGGGAATGTTGTCCTGCTGCCCCTGCCCGGGGAGGCTCTGTCTGCAGCGAGGTGCCACCGTGGGCAGCGAGTACAGTGTCTGCCTCAGCTAGAGCCCCGAGTGCTGAGTGTTACAGTCTTCCAAAAGGAGAGGTTCACTTAATCCCTGGGTCTTGCTGGTCACCTTGACTCCTGGGAAAGTCTTTCCCTGCAAAGAGAAAGGCCCTTGTGCTGTCAGCACTGGGCTGCACTTGCTCTGCTGCTTCCAAAAGCCTTTAATGCCACAGGACTATGCAGGGGACCCAGCGGAGGGGAACTTCCCAGGCAGTGGGCTAAGTGGTTAAGTGCCTATTGGCCTTTCTGGCCGTGAGGAGTTGAGTAGCTCATCAGGATACATGAAATCAGCCCTGGTCGGAGCTGCCGTTCAGCATTGTAGCATCCCCACCTTGTGGTACGACGCTGGACTGCCTTCCCCCAGCAGCCGACATGCACAGCCCCAGCTCCCGCTCCTGCTGCCCTCCCCGGGGCACCTCGGGGCCGACTAGGTCTTCATTGCAACCAGACACACAAACATGTGCTCCACCTTGCTCCAAAACAGATGCTAACAGGTAGGGAAGAAAGCCCTGGTGAGATAAAGGAAGACCTGATTTTTTTAAATCTTTTTTTTTATTTGATGCTGCCTAACTCTTTCCTTCTGAAAAGCTCAAATATGCACTTCTGAGACCTGCGTGTAAGTTTTATGAAGATTCAAAATATCATCAAAGGATTCCCAGAGGCATTACATAGCTGACCAGCAAACGTCTGCTAAAATATGCTTTTTTTTTTCTTTCTTTTGTGAGAAAAAATATTGGGGGTGATCTAGGAGGCTTGCTGAAAATGTATTTTGTAAATGAAAAAGATGTAGCCGCTTGTGGCCCCTCAGTTAGTGCTGCGGGTAGTCTCTTATCCTCATAAAAACAAACAAACAAAAACACAATTCCAAACCCTCTGGTTACTGATGGACTCAGAGAGCTAAAGCATCATCTGTGATGAAGCAAGCATAAGAGGTCAGAGACAAGCAGGTCTTCTCAAATCCCTGGACATTGCTCAGACATTGCAGGCATCTGCTGGAGGGCAACTCGAGCCAACTTCACCGCTCCAGGGCCCTGTGAGCACTTCCCACAGGCTGCTGTAAGCCCAGGAAATGCCAAGAGGAGATGAAACCTAGCGAGGTGGAAAGCTTGTACAGACAGGACCTGGCTTGCTGGAGGCTCCGTGTGCCCGCAGCGGGCAGAGGTGTCACGGGGCCAGGAATCACCAAGGGTTAGGAGCTTCCTTCCATCCGCCGCCGCGTCCGCCCAGGCCGACACGCAGCGTTACGAGCCTGGTCTTCAAAGCATTCCTCTCTTTACTGTTGGGGGCACCAAATGCCTCGCACAGCTGCTCGGGAGGTTTGTGAGCCTGGGCTGTTGTCGACTTTGCTGCTGCACTCTGGGGATGAGCGTGCCCAAAGAGGTGCTGAAAGATGTTATCTGCTCCGAGCAGCCGAGGATGTCAGGTTTGGGAAACTAGAGACTAACCAGGGCCACATAAACCAGTGTCTTTAGCCAGGCAGAAGCTGGGCAGTCCAATTTTTTAAATGATCTTTGAGCATTTTGAGGGTTACATTCTGCTGTGAGGAAAGGCAGGGGAGGAAATCTTGGCATGCCAAGGCACCAGCATCTCTTGGGAAGCCACTCAGAGAGTCGCAGCCTTCCAAACACGGAGCCTTTAATCCCCATATTTACATTTGTATCACCATGAAGAGCCATCCATCAGCGAAGGGCTCGTCCAGCAGCTGGCAGAGCCCTCCCCACAGACATACCATTGCAGCTATGTAGATACAGCACCACTGTCTGCGCGGGATTTATCTCGCTGCAGCACGCATCCTCGCCACAGTGTCAGCCAGAAAAACTCCTCCTTGGTGGCCATAGCTGCATCTACACCAGGATTTTTCTTTTTTTCCTCGTGGTCTGAGCTATATACCATTCCCACCCTCTTGGCATGAGGTGAGAGGTCTGCAGATCTCTGTGCTGCCAACAGACCGGGGAAGCAAACACAAACATGGAGCCTTCCCAGAGGTCTAGATCTTGTCCGAGCCAAATTTTCTCTGTAATTTTAAGAAACAATAAGATTTTTTTGAAGCTCCCCTTAAACATCTTCCAAAACTGTGCTGGATAGTGTGAAGGTGAGATACATCATGGCCACAGTAACCTCATAAAGAGGGAGACAGCCAAAGTGCTTGAGCACTGCCGACATACTAAGTCAAAGGGCTTTGGAGCCTGCCATGCTCTGACTTCATTTATCCTCTCACTGGAGGATGAAAATATTATAATATAATATGCAAGCTCGGAAAAGCGAGAACTATAGTCTATGAAACTCTACAGAAGAGACAAGTGCAACAATAAACAAAGCAGCTCTGCTTCAGAAGTGATGCTAGATAGTGTGAAGCTCGCTCAGGTCCTACAGCTTGCTGCTGTTTTGAGTGTAGAGGTTTCAGATTTGAAATTTGTACTGAGTGGTACAGATCTGCATGAACTGAGAGCAGTAGGCTCTAAAATGTATTTGGAAGAACTGAGAGGAAATCCAAGCTGAGCATTGGATATTGCACATTGGGAGATAGAAGCCAGAGATACTTGTGGCTGTCCTGGAGCAGCCTCACAGACACACAGCATCTCTTCTGAGACTGAAATTCATTTTTTCTCCTTGTTGCCTGGTGGCTTGAAATTCTAGCCTGGGTCACCCTAAGTGAAAAAGCTTTTTTTTTTTTTTTTAATTATTATTATTGTTATAGTATATGGACAAAATAAAAGAAAAGCCGATAATGAGAGTAGTTGGAATAACCTGCTCTTTTAGCTTGATCATAAGGCTGGCTATAGGTATGGCCACATTTAACCTTTCTTTTATTGGTTCTCATGTGCAATATCCTGTCCCAGAAGGGCAAGCACATTTATGGGCTGCTGTGCCGGTCGTGTCCCACCCAGCGCCTGCCTCTGAAGTCCAGGAACCAAACTGCTCCTTGGTGTAAAAGCTACAGCAAGAATCAGTGTGATGTGATGAGTCAAAAGTTTACACAACATCAGCTTGGGATTTCATTTCAACAAGAGCAGATTCCTCTGGATATCTATTAGACTGGGCTGACTGGTATTCCCGTTCCCATGTATATATACACATACCAGACAATAATCTCCTTAACAACCCACAGATGAATTGCCAGGCTTATGAATCTGCCAGAAAACACATAATTTCTCCCATTAAGGAATGCTGCTTGGCACATCTTTAGCATATCGCTTACGCAGCTCTCAGTCAACCCAAATGATTCACCTAGCAAGATCTCTTAGGCGAGGCTTTACGTGATTGAGCAGTTCACCCTTGCTGAAAAAGCACCCACCATGGAGTCCCATCGCAACAGCAAAAGTTACTAATAAGTGGGAATTACTTGGATAAGAGTTGTGGGACCAGCTCTGCTGTGGGGTGAGCTCAGCTATCTGGTGTGGGTTTCATCAGTAGAAGCAGCACAGTGGGAACAGAGGCTCACAGACTCAATCTCAACCCACATATCCTACTACATGTCATGTTTCACTGTTTCTATTTACTGTCTTCATATGAAGATTTATTAGTATTTTCTTGCTGTTGTCCAGGGCTGGCTTGGCAAGGCTTGTCCCCACCACAGGCACTTCCCAAGTACTGACCCGCTGCCCCGTGGGGTGGGTGGCAGGCGGTGGGACAGAGCTCCGTGCCCATGGCTTTTGCTGCCTCACGGCCATCCTTACAGAAGCCATGTCAGGGGCTTAGCTGCTCCTCGCGCGGAGACGCCGGCAATTAGCTCGAGGACGTTGAGGGCAGCAAGCTGTCTGATCCGGCACAGCCAGCCATTGTGCTGGCCACCTGGGAAGTCATTTTTCATTGGAAATAGATGCTATCATCCAGATCTGGATGAATTATGTAAGATTCTTTGGACCACAGACAGGCGAAATCGGACTGGAGAGCCATGTGAGCTCAGCTAAGATTTCCCATCGCAGCGTCCTGGTTTTGCGCACAGAGATGGTAACTTGGCTCCCTTTCTGCTCAAAAATATTTGTTTGGATGTTGTGAGACTTTCTCAAGTCTGTGGACCCCCGCCATAGGGTGTTACATGGCTTTAGATAAGAAATCTCCATAAAACTGTAAGCAATGTGTCTTCTGCAGTAAATCCTTCTTCTTAGGCAACAGTGAAGCGGTCGCATTATGTTGCCTTACATTGCAGCCCACCTGTTGCAAGGAAGATGCCAAGAAAATTATACACCAGTGGGAAAGTGTAGATTACATATATGGCTTGGTCCCAGCAAGAGCCCGTGTGGACACGGGATACACATTAAAAATCACATCGTAGCTCGCTGCGCAATACGAAGGGAATCCCTGGCTAGACAGGGAGGAGAAGTCTGCCAGCATAGATAACGCGCAGGAGCTGCTGTCTTTCCATGGAGAGGCATGAGGATTAGGTGGGTGTAGGGCAGATGGAGCCCGCCACACTCAGTGCACAGCATGGCCCTGCTGAGCTCCCCGAGACACCCTCTGTTGTGACCCGGAGGAGAGGGACCCTCAGGAAAGCAATGAGGTTGCCCCTAAATACACCATTTATGAATAAGTCTAGAAAAAACCCACTGCTGCAAAGGGGTTTTAGTGCCCCAACATGGTGCCCTGTTTGCCATGGACCAAGAGAGTGCGAGTCAGCATGGGGACATGGATGGGACCTCCATAGTCACGGGCTCCCAGACACCCCCTTTCCGAAAAGGATCCCCTTCCAGGCAGCCAGTGGGGTTTGTCCCTCCTATGTTGGACAAGAAGGTGCTGTAGGACCCCTCCTCTCCTGCCCTACTGCATGCTCAAGGCTCGGTTACATCTGAAAGGACATTCCCCTAAAGGTGCAAATCCACATATGAAAAATAGCATCAAGGGAGCCAGTGGCAAGCGTCTTATCTGGCAGCTTTGCTGTAAAAAGAAAAAGTCGGGAGGCAAAGCAGGCTGGAGCATGAGGCGCCTCAGCTGTGATAGCCGGCAAGAGCCACAAGATGTCTCTGGAAACCAGCATTTGGGGAGAGAAAAAAAAAAAAAAAAAAGGCATTAATAAGCCCAGGAAAGGGGCTGGGCCCTTTGCACCGGTGAAGAGAGTTGACCCCAGCTGCGTAGTGCGAGTCTGGTTTCACAGCCATCCTCCTCGAAACCTCCTTTCCATCGCCGCTTGCCCCAGATGAGGGGCAACCACAAGGCTGCACCCAGGGTCCTTCCTCCCGACTCAGAGGAGAGCCATGGATCAGTAAATCGTGGGTGGATTAAAAGCACTGCTGACTTTCGAAGGTGCTGGAAAAACAGGGCAATATGCACACTGGAGAGCGTGTTCAAGCACACAAGTCACTCCTGAGGGTCCTGCAGGAGATGCTCTGCACGTCCTGGGAAGCTCTTCAGAGGCTCAGAGGATCCTGGAAAGAAAAGCCACGCAGGCCTGGATTTCTCTCAAAGTGTGCCTGGGTTTATGGTTTCAAAATACACCAATCCTATGGGATTGCACCGTCTACCATGGTTCCTACGTGCAAGAAGCCCTGACACGCATCGCTGCCCCGGCAAGCGGCAGGGTCCCGGGGACGTGACTCAGGGCTCACACGGGAACTCCTCTCCGATTGCGGTCTCTGAGTAAACAACCAGGGAATTGCAGGGTGGAAAGGCCCATCTCAGACCTACGCTGTTATTAAGAAGCAGGCAAAGCACTAACCCATCACCATAACTGGTGACTCACGGCGTTTAATAGAACAAAACAAAGCTGTCTTTCCATGGACCATGTATAGAGACGGCAATTGCTGTAAATTGGGAAGACTCTTCAATGTCCAACTAAAAACGTGCACCAAATAAAACCCCATTGATCCCAAACATCACTTCTTGCAGCATTTGTTTTCCTTCTTACAAATCACAAGGCAGTCATTTAAATTAATAATAACCAAATTTATGGAGATAATGGGATTTTTAATGAGATGTTTCTGGCTGTGGGGTGCCTTTACTGAAGCTCATCCACTGCATGCTAGTGCTTGGCAATAACGTGATATGGTGAAAACCCCATTAGCCCAAATCCACTGGGACAGCAGGACCAAACTCTATTCTTATAGTATATTTAGCAGGCCTCCCCAGGGACTAAACTGTTGTTACAGCACAGTATTTGAGGCACATGTGATACGAACAGCATGAAAAATGATTAAAAATAATTAAAAAAAAGTACTTGGTGCCTACTGACATGATTGGAGGAAGAATGACTGAATGACAGACAGATCAGCAAAATTTGACTCACTGATAGTCCTCCTTGCAGCTTCTGAAGAACGACTTCTAAAGGATTATTTTTCTCCTACAGATTTCTCACAGCACAAGTGTCTGCAAACAGAGGTGAGATGTTGCAGGTCCCCATATTGCATGTGAGTGATGGGATGAGACTCACTAGGCACGCACGTGGCTCCACAAGAGAATCTACAAGGCAAGGAGGCCTTGAAGGCAGCCCTCCCTGCACGTTGATTTTGCCTTCTACTAACCCAGATATGCAAAAAATGAAGATGATGCAGGGGTAGTTTTGCCCTTGGTTACTTACAAGGGAAGCACGGGGAGATGTTGGAATTAGATGGTTTGGAACACCTATCACTACAGAAAATTGCAAAAGGTATCAGGATTTGGTAGGGCATTTCTTGGTGATATTTGACTCTACATCTACCCTTGATTTTCCTAAGATAGTCACTCTTATTGGTCAGGAAGTACTGATTTCCCTCCAAAACATGCGGTAGCTTCAGAAGCAAAGACCTCCTCCTGAAATTCTCCCTATGCAAGAATGTCTTTGCCCTCAAAGACTGAAATCCCACAGTACATTGAATTTGCTGAATGGAAAGGACCATGGTCCTCCGTTCGGCACCTCTGGCTGCCTGGCTCAAGGAACATTATGAATCCATCCAGCGGGCAGTTCCGTGCCATAACCACCCTTGCCAGTGACAGGGCTTCCTGCACAATGTCACAAAGCTGCAAACGCCAAGTCTCCTGAGTGAAAAGGAATTAGTAAAACCCCATATTCATGAAATATTGAGAGCTAATTATATGTGCATCGGAAACCTCTGGGGGAAGGGAGATGGAGGCCTTTCATTAGACGGGAACTGGAACTTTTTCATCATTTGTCTAGCTCAGGAATGCGGGTCTGCTGTCTGGAGAGGGCTGTGGGATTTGGCTGCAGGGCTGGGTGTGCAGGTGAAATGCCACACTATGGAGTGTTTCTGTTGTACTGTGGCATGTCTTGGAAAAGGCTCTCGGTGTGGCGGGTCAGCCTGGGGTGCTGGCTGTGGATGTGCCTCGCTGGTGGGACCTTTTCTCTCTCCCAAAGACCAGGAGGAACCACCGCTTCCAAAAGATTACATGTCTTCTTCGTGCTGCACCCCAAATGCGTCCATAGCCCTGGCCCCCTCGTGTCAAAATGTCCATGTCTTCTCCTGGAAGGGATGGAGCCTACTTGAATCCAGGATGCCTGTGGGAAGCCCAGACCCCATGTTTTCGGTGTCTCATCAGATATCTCCTCTCTCTTTTTGCCACCAGAACGATTCCATTTCCAGTTGTTCCCACGTCAATAACATTAAGACCAAGATCAGAACTGGGAGGAGGAAAGAGAGAGAGAGTGAAAGAGGGAGGGAAGGAGGGAAGGAGGGAAGGAGGGAAGGAGGGAAGGAGGGAAGGAGGGAAGGAGGGAAGGAGGGAAGGAGGGAAGGAGGGAAGGAGGGAAGGAGGGAAGGAAGGAAGGAAGGAAGGAAGGAAGGAAGGAAGGAAAAGAAAAATAGGGGAAAGGGGAAGTTTTTAGTGCAGATCCAGAGGTAAATGCACAAAGGGAACGCCACCCCGTGCACGGGCACCTGTGCAGGTTTCCTCCCCGCAGTTCGGCAGCAGCGAGACCCGCTCCGGCTCCAGCCCCGGCTCCGGGCTCCCTCCGGCCCCGGCGCTGCCGCCCTCCGGCCTCCCCTGCCCTCCGCGCCCGCGGAGCTGCTCACCTCGCAAACGGGCTTTAAACCCGCTTCCCCTCGTGCCCCCCCGACACCCCCAGTGCTTTCTAGCACCTTTTGTTAGAACCGCAGTGCCGGAAACTTTTTTTACCCGGGGCTTTAAAGACAAATAAATGCAGGCAGGCCGGCGGCCCTGTGATATGTCCATTTAGTCCCAAGAGCAGTGGATTATTGCGAATTGTCGAGTTTTTCCGTCTACTTCTGCTGTTTAAAATACCTTCTCGGCTATTCTCCCCGATTGGGAAAAAAAAAATAAAAACAAAACGAACAAACAAACAAATGCACTTCTTAAGCAAGGGGCAAAGAGCAAAAGATCATAGCAGTAGTACTTGGCTTTATTTGCTTTTGCTGTTATTATCACTATTATTTCCGAAATTTTTGGAGAGCAAGATTTTTGATTCTTGAAATAATTGCCTGGGAGAGAAGTTCTTTAATCTACTCATACATTATTGACTTGGTCTCCAATATTTGGCTTGCTGCTTTTTATCGCAAGAGGATCACGTACAGGAGTCTTTTGCATAACAATTTTTAAAGAGGACACATCCTTATATCCAAAGTGGACGTGACTTGAATTTTGCTGGCGTTTGTCCCTAAAACGACCCAATTCCGGTTACTGCCACTGGGCAGCAGTAACATTGCATCATTTCTCCAGGCGATAGACTTATTTTGCTTTACTCTCTGCCCCTTGCCCTGCTCCATCCCTCCCCCGTCCCCCTCAAAAAAGAAAAAAAAAAACACAAACAAGCAAACAAACAAACAAACAAAAACTGCATACTTTTAAACTCATTATTTTATTTTAAAATCTGGCTGCGTTTAGCTCAGCACACACCGTTTTCTCTCCCTGGGAACAGATGAACAGAGAGGAGCAGGAGCAACACGGCTAATTAACGCCCAAAGTTGCCAGAAACGGCGCAGAAATAAGCACCTGCAACGAAATCTCTCCGCGAGCGGCAGGGCCGTGTCCGCTCCGCCAG
>NW_010576460.1:343691-356860 GCF_000705375.1 Tinamus guttatus
CGGGAGAATGCACCACTTTTTGTTTGGTTTTATATTTTATTTTATTTTATTTTATTTTTATTTTATTTTATTTTATTTTATTTTATTTTATTTTATTTTATTTTATTTTATTTTATTTTATTTTATTTTATTTTATTTTATTTTATTTTATTTTATTTTATTTTATTTTATTTTATTTTATTTTATTTTTTATATATTTTTTTTCATTTCATTTCATTTCCTTTTCTGTGACTTTGTTTTATTATTCTATTTTAATTTGTTTTCACGCTCTCTGCTGAGCCGGTGCCGGGGTAGCGGGGGCTGGAGCTCCCGGCCCAAGGCTCCAGCAGCCCCAGCACTGCGGAGAGGGGGAGCCCCTGGGTTTCGGAGGGAGCTGTGGGGTGGCCAGCCCTGCTGGGTGCAGGGGGGCAGTGGGGCAGGAACATCCTGTGTCACCTCTGCTCAGTGGGGGCACCCGTGGGGCTCTGGTGCGGGGCCGGATCAGGCCATGCCAGGTCCGGGCTGGACCGTGCGGCCCGGGAAGCCGGACACCCTCCAGTGCCGGCGCTGCTTGGTTCGAGGGAGCGAGTTGTTCTGCAGGAAAGCAGCGCCAGGATCTGAGGAACATTTTTATTTTCCCATTTCCACCCCCTCCACATCCCCTTTTTGATCACTAGATTAAAACTCCCCCATTTTTATTCCCCCAAACCAAGATTTCTATCTCCGGCCCCTCGGGAGCCGTGCTGGGTCGGGCCATGCAGGCCTGGGCCAGGATGTCGGGCCAGGCATCAGCCAAGGGCCGACACAGGCAGGAGGGGCTGGGAGGGACCCTGAGTCGTGTGTCCCCTCTGTTATCAAGAGATTGAAGACAGCACAGAAAATAACTGGTACCAACTTTAAGTTCAGCCCCATTTTCTTTCTTTCTTCCTTTTTTTTTTTTTTTTTTTGGTTCCAGGGAGCAAGGTGCCCCTCACCTCCCTTCCAACAAATAAATCATAACAGCCTGACAGCTCCCCGTTACAATAAACTTGACCAGATCTTCCCGCAATTAGTTACGCGTTCTCACTGCTCTGGTAAAAGTCTTGTTAAATGTGATTAATGTTAAAATAAGCTACCCTCCACCGCACTTTGCGAGATCTTTATTGGAAAAGAGCAAGTCCTTAAGCTTCTTAAGGAGATGGATCCATAATGAAGGAGGATGGCTGGTAGAGATAAGGATAGAGATAGCAGTTGACTTGTAGATACCTCTGCACTGCGGCTGCTGCCTCCTCTGCCTGCGTTTGCTGGGAGGGAGGATGGGAGACTTGGAGCCTCCCGAATGCAGGGGGGGCTGGTGCTGCCTGCAGGGCACCAGGCAGGAGCGAGCACCCGGCACTGGGTCACCAGGATCCCAGGAAGCTGCCCCAAGATGTGGTACTGCAAGGGGAAACAGCAGGAAAGGGCTTAGGCACTGGGATGAAGACAGCCCCAAGAGGTGGCCCCAGGGAGGTGGCCCTCTGGCTAGGAAGTGGGGCAGGCCTCACCACGCTTGAAGACCTTTAATTGGGTTGAAAAAGTGATCAGGCTTTTTTTTTTGTTCGATTTTGGGTTTCTTTTTGGTCCAGAGGGCAGGACTTTTCCTCGGCCTTTGCCTCTCTGCCTGTTTCTCAGTGAACGACCTGGCTGTGTCTGTGTGATGCTCCTGAGTTGGGAGCTCTGCTGCTCTCCCAAGGGACCCAAGCAGGACCTGCTTCGAGGCGCCCGCATCCCGGGATGAGCCCCCGGCACGGGCAGGACCCTTCCTGTGCACGTCCGTGCCCGTCCCACTCCAGCCCAGGCTACTGGTTCAACAACGGTGGGGAAAACACGGAGCGAGTTCCGCAGTGGAGGTTCTCAGCTTGGAGCAAGGCGGGAGCTACAAGTTAGTGGCAGCCTAGAGATTTCACATGTAGCCTGTTACTCCTGTATGCTTTTTTTTTTTTTTTTCAACATGAAGAGCCATATATTTAAAATGGATTTTTGGATTAATTTAAGGTTATTTGGAGCTCCCTCCCTTAAGTAAAAACACACAAGAGTCGTGCTTTCTTGTGGAAACGAGTATAAATATGGATCCACTTCTGCAGTGGTTTGACATGCAGCTGAGTTTACCCCTGAACATGTCTATTATAGGATGCATCATATAAATATATATTGAGTCACATTTTAGATACTGATCATGTCCTCCGTAGATAATAATATCAGTTTGGGGTTATTACAGGTTCTGTGATGTAGCTGTTTCATATTTCACTTTTTAAAATATGTTCCACTTACTTGTAGACCACACAGGCTCCGTCAAGGACACCTGGTATCTATTACGTTGTTTGAGCCCTGAACAAAGCTCATTTCACAGCACTGGAGAAGCTGGGAGCTTTGCCATTGATTTCGGTGGCCACAGGATAGGGCTTGGAGGGCTGATCCGTGAAAACAGAGCCACATTCGACTGTATTCACATACAGCCTGGCAGGAATGACACCCAGGGCCTAGGGGAGCTGCTCCATGTAAAGTTGTTGAGCAGAGGCCAAGCACATGTGCATTTGCCAGCTTCCACCCCAGGTTTCATTTAAAAATTAGCATCAACCTTTGCCTGAACTGCAGAAATAGGTTCATGGGCCATATATTGCTGCTGTGGGGATAACACAGCCCCTTGGCAAGAAGAGCAGGTACTGGTGCTGGCAGAAAGCAAAGCCTTGCTCGGGGCCTCGTGTGCTGCATCCCTCTGACCATGCAGGTGAGGGTGCAACTAAAACCCGCAGTGCCAAGCACTTAATCACCCTGCCGAGGCTATTCCCAAGCCTGGTGCAAGTCCCAGGCACTGCAAACCAGCTTAGGCGCAGTGCGGTCACTGGCCGGGATATGCATCAGGTACCGACTTCCCAGGTGCTTTAGCATCGGAGACAAAAGTTATATTCCCCTTGTGCAGGAGCACGAGGCAGGGCACTGCAGGAGCTGCCGGTCCCCCTTACTCTCGAGCAGCTCCTTTGGCTTCGGATCTGCCACTTTACCCCGGCAGACCCAGGTGCGGCCGCAGCGCGAAGAGGCGCCCGCGGCGTCGGGCCCGTCTGCCCCTCTTCCAACGCGGCCGGTGCCGCTGCCGCGGGCTGCCCTGGCTGGATACAGGTTGCGCGGCTGCCGCGTGCGCTGGAGAAGTTGGTTGGAGGCTTTGTGTAAAATTACTGCGGATTGCTACACCTCAAGCTCTTCTTTGTATCCAATAAATTATTTAAAACGATTTATGAAAACGTGCACGTGACCACACGGGAATGACATCATTATTGCTCTTACTACATATTAGGGGCCAGATCCGGGCTGTGTGTTTCGTTTTTTAAAGACTCCTTTATTTCAGGTTCCTCCTGCTTCAGTGAATCCAGCCTAGCTGCCGAGTCGTTCGGAGCCTGACCTTTCCTTTCCACGCGTCTGGCAACACTGCCCTTGAAATCAGTGGGAATTTTGCATGTACGGAGCTAAAAGTAAATCAGGGCTTCGGAGTCTGGTTCCAAGCAATTCCAAAGAGCGTTAGACATTTCCTTAATTTGGACGGAGTGCACTCGCAATGAGAGTCCCGGGGCTAAAAATAAATGCAGCTAATCCCTATGCGCAGAATCGATGAAGATGGAGCCAGAGACAACTCGAGCGTCCGGCCCTGGGCATCAGGCAGGGTAACGGTTGCCCTAATCCAGACGGAAACTTCCCTCTCCTTATCTTAGACATCTCCCGTGGCGGGGCTGCGGTCCTCTCCGTAGGCAGCTATTGTGCTGCCAGGAAGGCAGCGATCAGCGGCATCACCCCGTGATGATCCCAACCACCCTTCCATTTTGTGCCAGCCCCAAGTTAATGGTCATCTGCTAAATGAGTTCCTTGGTCAGTTAAAATATATATATATATATATATGTATATATATAAACATGGCTGAGTTTGAACGTCAGTGGTTGCTTGAGCCAGTATATCTTTGCTATCTTATTAAACAAGATAATTCAGTTTGTACTAATTTTTGCCTGTCTAAAAGCAAGCATTGAATGGCAAGTGTTTTTAGAGAGATTTCTGGATAAACCGCTGGAATACACCTGTAAGCCAAAGCTGTCATGAGTGCTTCCTCCAGGCAGTATTTTGGACAGGGGATTATCAAATTCATCATGTCGGAGCTTATAGGAGAGTAGTGAACTAATTGTGCATTCCCATAATTTATTGTTTGCCACAGAGTAACTGAAATTACATGAATACCTCAAACAGCCCTAGGAGGGGAAAAGCACCAAAGCAGGGACCCGAGGAACCCCGGCTCCTTGGAGCACAAAGCAGCGGCAGCGGCCGCCCTCGCTCAGCCGGAGCGGAGCTCCTGCATTCCTGGCCCTCCACAACAAAAGAGGACAAAGTGAGTCGGGTTTTGCCGGTGCAGCCAGACCCTGCCCATCCTGGTGCTTGCTTTCTCCTTCCCGCTTCCCTGCCATCCCCTTGCACATGTGCCTGGAAGGAAAAGTCCTTGAGAAGCAGCTTTCGGGATCAGAGCCCCAGCAGCGTCTTGCAGAGCTGCTCTCCGTGTTGCACATAAGCGGGTCCGGATCCCGGCAGCATCACCACGACCAGTGTGTTAATACCAGCTCCAAAGGGAGCCTTGCACCAGGAAAGTTGAAAACTGGGGCCCAATCCTGGCCCCACTGAACTCGTCTGCAGGAGCCGTCTCTCGTGCTATACGTGCAGGAGCATTAAACCTAAAGCAGCCTGTTAAAAAGGCTGTATTGTTTCCTGCTTGTACCAAGAGCTTCTCATGTAAAGTCCTATATATTCTTTTACAATAAATACATGAAACAGTTAATCCAATGTTACATTGTTTGGTGATATTTTACTTGCAAATGACCATCGTTTCTTCTCTGCTCTGTTTGTTCCTCTGAATGTCTGTTTTATATTCTGGAAATGGAAGAGCTATTCTTTTAATGCCCATTTCTTTCTGATGATAATCGCTCTTTCTGGCAAATGCTGTGACTCGCAGCTAGTCTATATTTTCGATCAGTAAATATTGAACCACAATGGCAAGGAGGCTCTGAGCTATGATATGGCTAAAGCAAACAAATAAAAACCAGCCCACTTTTTTTTTTTTTTTCCCCTTTTGTTATATTTCTATTATTTTCTGGATGGGCTTCCCTTTCCCTAAGGTGGTGCTAAATTACTGCCTATCTTGTCCAGGAGGGGATGCAAGTTAGGATTTTTTTTTTGCTAAAAGCATCCCTTGCAGCCGCAGCCTCATCCCAGTCCCGGTGGCTCCGTCACTCTCGTACCTGCCCCGTGCGGCCCCGGGTGCAATGGCCTCATCCCAATGCTGAGTGCCCCATTCCTGAGCCCTGGTGCCGTTTGCCCTGGGCTGGGCACTGGTCACAGGGGCTTCCTGAGGGTTATTGGGGTGGAGGAAGGCAGAGCTCTGCTCACAAACTGGGTCCCTGCTGCTGCTCAGGGCGGCTGAAATCCCCTGCTCTTGTCAATGCCCATCGCAAAGGCAACCACTGGGCCAAATCTCTGTCCTTACCCAGATAAAACGCCCTTAGTGAGGACATTTCGGAGGTGTTTTACAGTACAAAGCTAAGGGACACGTGTGCAACCCCCATGCCCTGCAAAGGGCCCTATGGTACCTCTGCAAGGCAAGAGCCATCTGCTAAAAGGCCGAGGGCACGACACAAACCCAAGGAAATTCAAGTGAGCTCATAGGATATTCCCAAAAACATGTCCAAAAAACCCTCCCATATAAAGGCAACTCGGATACTCCAAGGCGGGGTAATTCAAGCGCCCATAGGGGATGGGTTTGATCCTTTTCTCCTTAACATCCAGGGGAATTTTGCTGTTGATGGAGCTGGGCAGCACTTTAAATTATAATCAAAGGTCGGCTAAATTATATGGTCACTCCAGAAGCCCGCGCAAAATTTAGCTAAGCTGGGCCCTTGCCCGAAAGTGTCAATTAGGATCTCTTTGGATACGCTCACTCCTGAAAAAGCCAGTTGGCATCAGCAGCCCGTGGTAGGAGCCGCTGCAGCCTAGGTGTTAAAATGAAGCATTTGTTTTTGAAATGACCTATAAAGCCTGTCAGCATCCGCAGCCTGGCGCGAGCCGCCGCGCGGAGCCGTTTGATGCCCGGGCGGAGGGTTGGCCGCCTTGGGAGGCATCCAAGTTTTGCAGGGAGCTGAAATGATCGCCGTGCGGTATAGAAATCCTGGCGTTTGGCAGCATGAAGTATTGATAGAGACACCACCCTATAAATAATCTATTCCTCCTCCAGCGCTATGAGATCCTGGAAATAATATACTTTATTATGAATGAAAGGTATTGAAGGATGGGGCAGCACTGCAGTGCAGCCCTTATACTGAAACGTGAACACAGGCAAACCTGCCAGCCGAGGCACAGCTTGCCTCCTAAATAAGTTCACTGTGCTCTCCCTGTCTACTATTATATCTACAAGAAGCAATCAACAGTCTAAAAAAAGCATTAATTCCCAGCCCTAGAACTTATGGATCCATTACACCTTTATATTGTCTGCTAATATTCATCTAGATGAACTAAATGTTACAGAAAATTTGAAGGTGGTAAACATGCTGTCTGCTGAATTATTCCGTGTGTGCCAGGGAAGTAGCTCATGGCAGAACTGAATTATTTAATATTATTTTCCTGGATCATGTAGACGAAGTGTAAGCTTCATTTTTGGATTATGATTTGTATTATGAAATGCTTATCAAGTGTTTTCCAAAGATTAGTTTAGTTTTAATTAAATAAACCTTTCTCAGGAGAAAGCTCCCAACTACTCTTCGTACCCAGAGGCTACCGTACTTGTTGTTTTTAATTATTTTTCACTGTTACCCAAACTGCTTTGGGTACTCCTGCCCAATTAAATCAAAGACATGGGCTTCTTATACACAATATGTTTAATATTTAATTTTAATTAAATTAATTAAATTGTTTATTTAATTTTATGTGCATTATTGTGCATAGAGCAATGCAAAATTTATGATAGGAAGAATTTGTGGAAGCTTTCAAACAAGCTAATTACTGAGGTAAAAAGAGACTTCTCCTCTGTTCCTAGGGAATAGGCGCTCGACCATAAGGCGATAACAAGAAGAGAAGTTGTTTGGATAAAATAATAGGTGGTTGCACAGCATTAAGAATTATTTGTTTTATCTTATGCTGTCTTGTAACCATTCCTTGCTCGTACTACAATAGCTTCAACAACAGCCCTCTCCCCCGCGTTGTTGCAGGCAGGTAATCTAGCATTTATCAGGGTAAATAAACCTAAAGCTACAATATAAATGTACCGGGAACGTGAAAAATCAACAACTCACGTGCCACAGATGTATGTTTTTGGTGATACCCTGGGTCTTTTTTTCTATGGGTAACATCAGTGAGTGCCTGCTGTTTGTTACACGGATAGCAAATAAACAAAAATCACTTTTTTTATCTGTTCTTCTTCTTCTTTTTTTTTTTTAACTGCATTCCTCTCTCTACTTTTTTTAATCCCAAATGTACAGCTCTGCAGTTTACTCCAGCGCATGCAGAGTGCCTTGTTTTCAGGTATATTTGCAAAGCCAGATGCTGACGCCCCCGTTCCTGCTGCAGGAGGCGGACAGGATGCCCGACTCGGTGTTTGCAAACCCCGGCTGCAGGGAAGGCTGCTCCAAGCCCTGCTGCCGCTGCCCCATCCAGAGGGTCCCCGCGGGGCTCTGCGCGTCGCTGGGGCCGGCACTGGGCTCTGGGGCCGGCCCTTGTGGGGGATCCGTGTCCGGAGAGCGGGATCAGGCCCTGCTCCGTGGCCGGGTCCCATGAGCTCCCGGGGGGTCGCTCGGGGCTGCGTCTCGGGAAGCGCCGCTTCCCTCTCCGCGCTCAGCGGGGGGAAGTTCCTCTTTTCGGAGGAGTGTGGCGATTAAATAGAAATACACGTATTCATGGGGTTTGTTCATATAATAATTAGCAGCTTTTCACCCTTAAGAGCAGAATGGCTAGAAAACAATTTCTCTTGACTGTTAGAGATACCCACAGAGCAATAGTTTTATTTCGGCAGATTAAATAGTATCATAAAAGTAGCTGATGATGCAGTAAATTAAAAATCAGACTGGGGTCGGCTTTACAACAGGTTTTCTTAGTCTAATACAATTACCCATTAGTGGCTAAACATTAGTTTTAAATCAGCAGCAGTTGTCTCAAAGAATTTGCTCTTAAAATTACCATGAAGAGCATTTAACGTGAGAGCCAGGGACACAGTGCCTGGAGAGATGTGAAGAGTGAAAGAGACTCGTCTGGACAGACATTTCCCACCACCTCTCTCCCTGTATAGACCCAGGCATGGAGACACAGATGTGTAATGTGCCTAATACGCGTGCACAGGCTGCGGGGCAAATCCACTTGAGTTCACAGAGAGATGTCGTTATCTTGGCACACTGAAAACACTAGAGGTGAAGAGGAAGTCAGGGTAGGCCTGAAGCTTGTGCAGCAACATGTTGGACCACCGGCCTGCTCAGAGTGTCCAGAGATGCTCTGGGTCCTCATACACTCAAGCATGACTTGGGAAGATCTGGGAGAAGGGCTGGAAAACTACTGACTTCATTAGATTTCACTGTCTTCACCAATCTGTTATTTATATTTTAGTTACATTTGCATTGTATTCAGAGGTCTTTTTGAAGGAGGAGTGTAAGCATGCACAGTTTGACCACTTTCTCCCATATGTACAAGGTTCCTTGAGCTATTTATAAAGGCAAATGATGACTTTTCCACGTGGGGCAAGATTACTTTTCCCTAGCTAAATATATGTTTTAGTAAGTGTGTTAAAGGTACCTTAACATATGTACATGTTACCCGATGAGCTTGCTGCAACAGCTGCTGTGTACTCGGGCTGACATGCTGCTCTGAGATTGATGGGTGCAGGACTCCTATAGGAACAACGTCCTGGGACACCCTGATCCGGGAGCCCCGGCTTCCCCAGCTGATGCTGCCCAGCCTGGAAGATCCTTGGGATGTAGCTGTCTGGCCCCCTGTGTCTCCAAACGCGATGGCTGATTTCTTGGTTGGCTCCAATGTTATGGCTGGTCCAACAGGTGGCTAAAGGGAATCAAAGGAAAAAAAAACCTATGGAGCAGTGCTTTTATAGAAGAATCATTTTTATCCATTTTTCTTAGAAGTGAGTAAACTTTATGGTTGACTTAGAGCAGAACTTTTGGACTTAAAAATACCATAAAGCTTTACCTTTTAGCTCTGTACCTATCTATCTAGTGGTTCATCTCCATCATAGACATTTTAGAGCATTTCATAGCATATTTATCATCACAGCTGTGTGATGAAATAGGGAAATTTAATGATTCCCATTTTATAACTCTGGAGCATTTAGTAGAGAACTAAATAGTTTGCCCAAAGTTGCACAAGGAGTCTGTGGCAGAGAAAGGAGGTGCCCTGGGGCTTCCCTGCAAGACATTATTAAGGCTCAGCTTCAAATACAGGGCATTTTGATACACAACTGCCAGTGCTCTAGGATGGAGTGTTACCCCTGCCTCAGCTTCAGGCCAGGGTAGTTCAAGGTGGGTGAGTGTGAGTTTCGTAGTCCTGGCAAATTGGAAAAGCATCCAGAGAAGGCGGAGTGAGCACAGCTGATGGAGAAACCCCCAAACTTGGCCAAAACAAGCAAAGCGTCGGCATCAGCAGGTAACTTTGTCCTTGGAGCTGCACATTAGAGGAACCGCAATCCCAAGCAAATTCCAAACTGGCAGAGATTCTCGACTGCTTTTGCTAATATTTATTTTATGACACATTATAACTACCATGCGTTACTGTTGCTAGGAACCCTTGGGAAATAAACCTGGAAACCGTGCTGCCGAGGAAGCCACGAGGCCACAACTTTATTAAACCCCAGGCAAAAGGCGCGTGCCCGCGCGCAGGGGCGCTCCGGCCGGAGAGGGGCCGGAACGTCCCCGGACTCCCGAGCCGGGGCAGCTTCCTCCGCTGGGGCCGCTCCGGAGGGTCGGGCTCTGCACCTGCTCCTGGCCGGCAAAACCAGCTAAAATGTCAACGTGCCAATATTAGCTCCTTGCAGGGAACGGCCCCCGAAGCGGCGAGACAGCAGGGATTATTCGCGGATATTGTTCTGAGCAAAGCTGCCGAGTGCATGAAGAATGAAAAAAAAGATAATATTCACCTTAAAAAAAATTCTCTGGCAATGTTAATCAGCTAAATGTTTCCTTCTTAACTGCTTGGCTGGTTCTTGGTCCAGGAGGAATTTTGGCTTGGTATCGCGAGGCTGTCAGGGTTCAGGACACTTGGTGGGCACCTCTTTGCAAGCACAAATTCTGATAAAGGGAATGCAAACTTTGACAGAAGGGGGTACAGAATGAGAGAATATCCCTCACTTTTGATAAAGCAGTAAACCCCAAACCCAACCAGCTTGAATAATCTGAGTGCCAATCTCATTAAAATACTTTTCTCCTTTCCTTTTGGATCAAAACCTGCTACGATCCTTTCCTAAATATTACTCATTAATCTCCTGGGACCATGTTCATTTTCCATCTTGTTCTTCTACTGGCACTTTTAGGGACTGAATAATTGCTCTCTGGAAATGATTATAAACCTGGTTAACCCTTCCCTTTCCCATCTTCTCTTCCAAGTGTATTGCTGTTAGCAGTTTTCAAGGGACAAATCAGTTTGGTTCCTCAGCCTATACTTAACTTAGAGGATTGGCAGATTTGATGGTAAAAATAGAGAAGGGCAAGTTAATTCCTCTTTCAACTTTGTTGAAGTCAGTGGGTTTCTATGGGCTAATAATGCATCTTGGCTTCACATGTTCTGATAACAAGCATATATTGGTTAATAGCATGGCTGGTGTAAATGCAGACAGTGAATTACAATGCATTAAAATGGAAAATTTATCCCTACATAGGTCATTTAGCACTTTCTTGATGGGGCTCATTCAGGGCTTATTTAAAGCACTCAGCAGTTCTTTCTCGTAATATAGATGCCAAAGCCAATGTTTTCAACCTCGGACTCTCTCAAATCCCACTAGTCCTATGGTGACAAAGCTGTACGTAGATACTGGGTATTGGAGGATATTTTTTTAACTACTTAATAAGACAGTGGAGTTATTTAACTTTTCTAACACAATGGATGCTCCCTTCATAACCACTTACAGGAAATGCTTATCTGTTCAAGAGTCCTGATTAGAACAGGATGAATCATGAAATTCCATTTTGAGTAAAATACATGCTCAAAAGCAGAGGACCAAACCTCCATCATTCCTTCCTTTAATTTCAACTTTAATATAGTCATATTTCTTCCATAATTACGAGAGATCAGTAATGTGAAAGATGATTTGATCACTGGCATCTTTGCCTGATCCGATGCTAATAATATTTTGCGAAGCGATAACACCATTATTCCTTTTCCTTTGCTAGGGGAAAGCCATGTGTCATTTTCAAATGTGTAGTGTTAAATGTTTAAAGTGAGGAAGGATATGGCAAAAAGCGCTCTGAGGTTTCTGGCTATTCAGGAGCCAGATCTTGGGAGCCAAAACAT
Source organism: Tinamus guttatus (assembly GCF_000705375.1). The sequence continues at coordinate 355,206 of NW_010576460.1, forward strand.
GAATCCAGTGAAGGGGTCTAGGCGTCTCGATGCTAAGGAATTATTGTGGGATGCTCTGGGGATCCTGCTATCCTAGGGCATCAAAGGCTGTTATAAAGCTACTACTTCAGCTTGTTCTCCCATTAGAAGACTCTTGCATTGACAGTACATGCTTCCGATACTTTGATTAAAATTTATGAAGTCCAGTAATCATCTGTTCTTGCTGCTCATTGGCACCAGGTTCCCTAAATGCCCTCTTCTGCGATTTCCCCCTTCTCTAAGGTTGCTGTGGCATTCAGATCATCTCCGCCTGGCGAAGCGGGAGGACGGAGCGCTTGTGCGGGAACCCCGGCTCCTAATTGGGCTGATGGTCACACAAAGGCTCCGGGAACAATACGCCGCGTTTAGGAACGAGGCCAAGAGCGGCCGCCCTGCCCTTCACCATAGTGTCAGCAAAGCCGTGACTAGCTGAGCGCTTTGGAGCTGTAAACAACCTGGCTAATCAAGGCTCCTCGCACACAGTGACAGTTGAGCATCTCTTACTGTGGGGATTTTTCCAATTATTGTCCTGATAAGATCGTTCAGAACCAGACTGATATTTTTTAACTTTCTTTCTAGAAGTAGAATAAGTTCTTGAGGGTCAAATATAATCTTTACTAGAGTTTCAGACCATACGTCTTGCCAGAGGTTGGAATAGTGGGGCTACTCTTTGTGAAGAAGGTCCGTAGTGTCCTTACCTTATCTGAGCCCTGTGTAAGGGACCTGACGGATGCCAGTGATTTCTGAGGTGGGGGCAAGATGAGAAGATTGCAGCAAAATAAATTGGATCCCTTTAGTCTGATGTGTTCCTTATTTAGGAACATTAGGTTAACCTGGTGACTAAGCAATTGCTGAACTTCATTGGTGAAACCAAGCTGTTCTTCTGTGCTGAACTCTTCTACTGTCTACATGACACTTTTGGCCAGAACTGTAGAGGACAGTTCTGAGTTCTAAGGGTTGCACTGCTGCCTGACCTTTTGCAACTGCCACAATGAACATGGTCAGCTAATGCCAGCAAAACAAGATATTCCCTACAGGTTTTGTTAAACCTATTTGCTATAGGTTTTAGGAGTTGCTAGTAGATCCAGGAGACATTGGCCAGTGTCATAGCTCAACTGAGGACTTTACCTGGTCTCTTTTCTCACTCAGGTGGGACTCTTCAGCACGCCTGGACAGGGGGTGCAGTTTGCAGTAGCTGGCTATTCTTATTATTTGTTAGTGCCCATCCTTTTTTACTTAGTCATGTTATCATTTAACTGCAATACTTCCTGAGGTTATTTTGTCTTAGCCTTTATAAAAAGTTATTTCAGTGGCTTTCATTTTGCTTGATCCCATGTTTCCATCATTTTCCACCATTTCTGCTAGAAGAAGGAACCTTCTTTTCCCCAAAGTCTCTAAAGTCAGCATATTGCATCTAGCATGGCCTGAATTAACCTGATAGCCTTCTATGACGGAATGACCGGCTGGATAGATGAGGGGAGAGTGGTGGATGTCGTCTATCTTGACTTCACCGAGGCTTCTGACACCGTCCCTCGCAACATCCTCCTGGGCAAGCTCCGGAAGTGTGGGATAGATGAGTGGACAGTGAGATGGATTAGGAACTGGCTGGATGGCAGGGCCCAGAGAGTGGTGATCAG
>NW_010576460.1:357451-369749 GCF_000705375.1 Tinamus guttatus
TAGAGGAAATGGCCGGAAACTGAAGCATCAAAAATTCCATAGGAACTTAAGGAAAAATTTCTTGACAGTGAGGGTGACAGAGCACTGGAACAGGCTGCCCAGAGAGGTTGTGGAGTCTCCTTCGCTGGAGATCTTCAAAACCTGTCAGGACGCAGTCCTGTGCCACGTGCTCTAGGTGACCCTGTGTGTGCAGGGGGGTTGGACTAGATGAGCTCTAGAGGTCCCTTCCAACCTTAAGCATTCTGTGATTTTATAAATTCTCTTGTTCTTGGGAAATAAGGACAAATAGCATCAGTGCTTACATTTGAAGAAAGATCCTTTATGCCCCATCAAACTAATGTCAAAGACAGGTTTAGCCTTGACCTTCTTGTTCACTTTCTGCGTTTCATATTTTGTTGAGATTTCTTGTTTGCATAAATCCAATTATTTTATGGTTGTAAAAGAAAAGAGCGGGCAATGCTGACAGTGACTCGCCACTGCGTTATGAAACATGTCTGCATGGGTGTCTTTTGGATGTAGAGAGTATTTCAGACTTTGTGACAATTCAGACTTTGGCTTCTCTGCAAGATTTAGGAGATCCCAGATGTTGGTTCTGGATGCTTAATAACTTATTCATAACTGCTTTATATGCCGCTATTCTTCCTCATAAATATACTAATAAAATTCATTATAGAAATCAAAGCCAGCTAATACAATATATCTGACAGACAGCTGTCTCTGGATGCATGAATTGTAATTATGTGAAGCAATAGGGTCTTATTATACCAGAATATCTTTGCTCTGAATAAAATTCTATTACTGGTGTGTAATCTTTTGACCCAGACCAGATAGGAACTTGCCCAAACACGGCCAATAAGGCATTATTATTGAGCTATGTTCACTTTGTAGAATTACAATTAGATAAGTGATGCTGGAAGTTGTGTCTTAAAGTGGCAGCGGCAGAAGAGATGCTGAGGGCTGCAGGGAGCCAGAAGCGTTTGTCATCCGAACTGGTTTTACCACTCGAGTCTGCTTTCAGACTATAACTTAACACCATACACTGATTTAGATGTAACACTTGTCAGCCAAGAATAAGACTATAAGACGCAGACACTCTAGGACTTGACCCATACTTTATTGTGAATACGTGACTGAACTCTGAGCTGACAGACAGACAGAGATAGCCATTAGTATAGGAAAGCGAATTTGTTCTGCCATGTATGATTTCCAAATATCTTAAACTCTGTTCTGTAATTTAAGCTCAGGACTCTCAGCAAGTTTCTCAGTAGTGTCTGACGAACTGAATGATTTTTCTAAACTTGTTTCTTTTTTCTCCCTTTGCTTCTGGATTTTGCTAATAAAAATGACAGCATCTGTTTTTGAAACACCTCTTGGGACTCTCTTCTTGACTGTCTTTATTTCAAGAGCTTTCACTCCTTAAATCCCCAATATTCATATTAGTCAGAACAAACTGATACTGAGTGCTGAAGCCACAATCCTATCATGGCTCTCCCTTCACTTTAAATTGGGGACAAGTTAATGCATTTGCATGACAGTGTTGGAATACTGGGTCCCTACTTAGGCTGAACTGCAAGGGCAACAACTCAAATAGGGCAATCTAACAGTGGATATTTGCATTTCCTTCCCTTAAAATGTTCTGTTCCCTCTCTAAGGATCTGTAGCTGCCATTGAGCAATGCAGACACGAAAGACCTATAAGAAGAGTTTGCGTCCTCAAGAATTTCAGAAAACAGCCTACAGAGAGATTTCTTTTTTTTTTTTTTGGGGGGGAAGAAAACGAGTTTTCTTATCTGTACGCCTGATCTACCAGACAAAGTGCAGCCTGTCATGTCAGACAGTCGTTTCTGCTTCTAATCTGGAGCAGATGATAAAATAACTGGGGATCAGAGCTATTATATGAGAGGACAAGAACAAATGAGCATGCAACATCTATCCCTGGTTTGCCCTGCAAGATTGTCATGTATATCAAGCAGAATCAAGTGAATCCAAAGGACTTGTGAAATATCCAGAAACAAAGTAAAACATGAGAAGAAAAAAAAATTGTTCTTGAATCTAAGAACAGAGACTAAATTTAAAAAAAAAAACTTCTCTGATCCCTACTTGTCCAAGATGAATGTGGATCAGCATTACATTTGGCAATAATGAAGGCATCATATGCACAGTGAGAAGCCTGTCCCTGTATTTATAATATGTAAGGTTTGATTTAAACTATTTCTGCTTCACAAACATATCAGCAAGAGTACTATTTACACTGATTTTTTAATTAAAGGAATTTAGTCATCTTTTATGCTTGCAGTTTTACTGCAAGCAGATTTTTTTTCCCCCTTCAAATTTATTCTGTCAAAATGGTTAGGCAAATTGTTTCTGCAAACATATTTGAATTACGGATTATTTGTCAGTCGTCCATAGCAAGATATTTGCTGTATTTAGCTAAGAGTTAGGGATATACCTGAATTATTCTTCTGAGCTCCTTCCATTGTCAGACGAAGAGAAATAAGTGTCTCAGAAAGGTGCTTCATCCTATGAAGATGAGGAGAGAGTGATTTCCCTTTGGAAGTACCTTTCTCTCTTGATTCCATATAGATTTAGAGCCTAAATACAAAGATATGTGAGATATTTTGTGACCAGCAATGTCAATTCCGTTACCGTTTCTGGTCCTCGTCAAGTTGGCAGAGCAATTATGAATTATTGTTCTTTCAGTTCCAAATAAATGTATTCTCTTGACTAAATTGATTACAATTTTAAGGTCAAATTTATCATTCAAGAACATTTTCACAAATGCTTTTTTAAGAAACATAGGAAAAACAACCAGTAAAACAAATTCTAGTCTGGTTTCCAGTTTGGTGAAAAGTCTGTGAACACATTCTTACAGAATTCAGCAAGTCTGGGAAAATATGATGCTGTCCTTGACAGATGTGATACACTGATGCAGTAGGAAACATTGGAAATTAGGTCTTCTGTTAAGATTTTTTTTAAAAAGGAAATAAGTTAAGCAAACCTCAGAAAGCTGTCTGGTGCTTCAAATGTTTACTAGTATCCACCACACACATCTTTTCTTAAAAGAAAAAAGATAAAGGCAAACTGCCCCCCTCTCCCCCTCCCCCCCCCAAAGAAAAACATCCCAGGTGGAAGCCAGTCCAGATGGAATCACAGGACCTTTCTAATGGCATCCCCCTTCTGAAGAAATGAGAAAACTGCTTGTCCTGCTATGTCTGAATGGCAGCAGGGCCATCGGCCAGATATTGGCAGGCAGAGGACTGAGATGAGACCGAGCACTTGCACCCTGGAGAGCTTCACTCACTGGAGCCAGAGAGCAGCGAGAGGGACCTGCTCCCAGGAGGGAGATGCTCCTAGGAGGGAGACGTCGAGGAGGAGCTCGGCCTCCTTCAGCAGCTCCACAGACCCTCAGCGCGTTATTGCGTCCCACACGTGGTGCAGGAAGGGTTAGAAGGTGGGCTGATGATGGAGAGACCTCAAAGATGTTTCTGCCAGCAACCAGACCTTGCTTGTGCAGAGAACTTGGCTGAGCCAAGGCTTCCAGAATTGCAATGGGAAGCACAGAAGGGAAAGTGTTTTACATGCTTTTAAACACAGGGACTACTGACACTGTTGCGTACTGGGTTTGCCTCCAAACAACGCATCCAGCTGAGTAATTTATTCTCAGTGTATAATCTTTGACGGCTGAGGAGCAGAAAAGCTGTTCAATACATTTGAAAATCATTGCAGCTACAAGGTGCAAGCGTAAGCGTATTTAATATCTATTTTGAAACTAATACCGGAGACACCTGATAAACTGCCAGAAGACAGGGTTTGTAACACACAAAGCTAAAATGTTAAGGACTAGCAAACACTGAAGAAAGGTGCTCAGAGGGGAATTGAAAATGCCGCGGAGTTTGGACTCAATTTATTTTGCCCTTGTAAAGTGCAGCTGCCTAAGTTGCTTAAATCTCCTGGGTCAACAGGTGCAGCCTGAAGATTTCACAAGAATAGGTAGTTTTGACCAGCTCCTCCCTCAGGTTGTAGGGCAAAGTCTTGAGCTGCCGTGCTCAGAATTAGCCCTCGGCAAGCAGGCAGGTGAAACGGTAAAGGAGCAAAGATAATGGTAAACAAGGAACCAAACTATTTTAAGCTTCAAAATGAGCTGTGCTTAATTATGGTTGAAGCTTACATCAGTATTGCCAAGAGCCCTTATTCTCTTATTTAGTACCCCTCTATGGAAATAGGGAGAGAAACACTTAAACTCACATAATTTGAAGAAAGCATCAGTGTACCAAAAAAAAAAAAAAAAAATCAGAGTCACCTTTGCATTAATTAATGCATCAAACAACAGGACCAGAAGTTTCTAAACAAACACCTAAATAGGCTGGTACTGGAAAAGATAGATAAAATATTTCAAATATTTAGCTGAAGTACCACCTACTTGCAGCTTGGCAGTACTAAACTACAAGGTCCATTAATACAATATACACAGGTAAAGAATTAACTCTGTAACAGGCAACCTTGAGTGGCAAATAAAGGGTCCTCATGAGACGTCAAGAGGATTGTGTCCTTGGCAGATGCCAGTCGTCCTCCAAGGACATATATATATATATAGGTTATATATCTTAGGGCTATATACTGCAGCCAGCTGGGTGACATGGGGGCTGAATGTGGTCCAGGGTGATTCTGCATCAACATGTCATTGAAACAGGGGCCACCAGGAGCCATGGAGCACTCTGCAATGAGAACATGGCTGTTAATATATAAACATTCTTGAACAGGGCAACAATTAATGAAGAAATTCACTGTAAACTAAGGTTAGAACTTGAGCTTGACCCGAAGTGCCCTGAAGTAGAGGAAAGGCCCACGAGGCTATCAGGCAAGGGCTTACGGCAAAACAAAAGATGCAGTCATTTTGATAGGAAAAAACCACAAATGGAGCTTTATCTCAGCAATTAGCTACACTTCTCAAAAGAGTAGGGAGAGGCTAGGTTTAAGACTGTTGTTTCATGGTTGATAAGAAAGCTCTGAATGCACAGATGGAAATCTGGGAGTCAAAGACAATTATTTTACTGCAGTCGGAAAGATAAACGAGACTTCTACTGAGGCAGCACAGGCCAAGTGATAGACTCAGAAAAAATACTTCAGCACTAATGTAGATATGGCAAGCCGAGTCCTTCTGTACAGGAAATCAGCTATCCAACAACACTATTACAGCAGCACTGACATTCCCAAGCAGGCAGGACCTCTCTGAGTGAGGTATCATCTAACCACACAGCAGGAGACAATTTCTACCTAGAACCCAAGTCACTAAGAGCCTATGTCACTACCAACCTCACCCAGCTGTAAGCTCAGGAGATGCTCTCCTTGGCTTCTAGGAGACTAATGGTGGGCAAAAAATTCAGCATGTTTATATAAGCACTTGTAATATCAGTTGTTAATACCTGTACATGCAAAGTTTAGCTACAACCAGCAAATGCATGATGAGAAAGAAGGAAAAGGAAATGACTGCAGAAAGCAGATAACTGCGAAGATTGCCAATACGTCCAGCTAACGGTATTACAATCATTATTTTAAAAATGCATAGTAAGGTATAAATAGCTGATAAATAAAAAGGACTTCAAAGGGCCACATGGGAAAGATGCACAGTCTTGATTACCTAATTACAGAAGGAATATTACAGAAGTGGAAATAGTACAATAAAGTCCCATAATGACTTCGAGATCGAAGGCTCCAAAATGGTTAGTGAAACTAGGTCTGTATCCCTCGAAAAAAGAAAAGATTAAGAGGGGACCTTGTGGAGCTGCAGAGAGCTCTGGGGGGAATCGCAGGGAGCAGTGCTGCAGTTATTAGAGCTAATGTCAAATATGAGAACGAGGGACATGACTCCAGTGAGGTCTTGCACTGTACAAATGTAATACTTCTTTTTTTCCAGAGGGTATATATTATAGGCTACCAGATGCTGCTCTAGAAGCAACCAATCTGACCAGATTTCAAATGGAGCAAGAAGCATATGGAGTGAGAGGGGGAGAAAAACACTGCGTTATGGAGAACAACTGTTAGCTCTAGGAAAGGGAAGGCCTAGCTGGGCTTCCTGGCGTCCTGCCATTGAAGATATTCTTATGTCCCCGTGTAATCTTCTGACTTTTGACTTAGATGTTTCCTAAAAAATGTGGCCCAGTGGTTGGTACATACTAGGCATTAGCCCAAGAAAAGAATGAAGGAAAAAAAAAGTGCTGTATCTCATTAAAGAATTTTTAAACAGACTTTGAGGCACCATTTGCTTCTTGTTACTCATCTTTGCAAATGTCTCTTGTCTTCCCAGGCTCACTCCTGATGTGTTTGCGCTCGCAGCCTGCGGGTTTCTGAGATGCAGGAGCAGGAACTTGGAACGGGCAGCCCAAACTCGTCCTAGCAGAGGCTGCGACATAAAGCAAAGAAGATACAAGAAGAGGGAGATAAAAATAAGATGCAGGGAGCTATATGGTACAGAATCTCTTCATGTGCATAAGCTGCATCAGGTGAAAAAATGGGCATGGGTGTAGTTTTTTCGGACTGCTCTTTGAAGCAGCGAGCACATCCACGTATGAAATATTTCAAATTCGTTTAGCATTCGTTTAGTTTCTGCAAAATGTTTTAAAAGAAAACAGAATTTATCTGTGATCATTTTTCATTTTCTCCAACAAAAGATTCCAATATAGATATTGCTGTAGGCACAGGGAGCACTGAGCACCAGGAAGTAGATCTCGTAAACAATTTCTCAGAGCACTACAAAGTTTAAATATTAATTTGGCCATAATTGGCAGAGAAGCAATTAAAAATGCTACAAAGCTGACTTTCTCCCTCCTTCACTTTCTCCTCCCTTTTCATTTAACCACAGTATAGAAAGTAGATGTAAAACAATAGGACCCTGAGCTGTACGCCTTTCTAAGCCTAGCTTGCCTTAAAGCTACAATATGGATTTAATTTATATGCAAATGTAAGCAATAAAAAGCCAGACACTGTAGAAATTATAGTATTTTTTATAGATGCTCCAGCACCGACACACAAGCCAGCATTGATTTCAAGCAGGGAGCTAATTATTGGTGGTCACTAAGCTACCTTTTTCTTTTAATATCTCTCTCTCTCTCTCTCTCCCTCTCTTTTTTTAACAATGTGTAAATTACTTTCTTGAGCGAGGAGGGGAGAGCAGCAGAGAAAGAAACTGGAATATTGGGCATGAGTGAATGCAAACAGCCAGAAATATCTCCTGTGAGATTCAACATCAGGATAATTTCACAGTCTCGCTTTTTGACTGCTGTGTCCTGAAGCTGACCAGCACCATGCAAGGCTGATCAAAGGCCATCGGAAACATCAAGTAAGCCTAAATGGGGCTAAAGTATGCTAATAGAGAAGCTAAATGTACTTTAATCCTGTTATAATACAAGGTAACTTAGAGGCAGTGAAGGGCCTTGTTGCTTTTCCCCACTGGGTCCAGGACCCCTGCAAACCCTGAATAGAAGTTGCTTCCTATTCTTTGCCGGCTGGGCTGTGGCTTTCTCAGATGCACACACGGTCCCCTCCTCCTCCGTTTACTAAGTGTCAACAGTCGGCTGAGCAAGACTTCTCCGCTCCTTAGATCAGCACCCTGTGACCTTCCACATTTAAGCACAGACCATTAAGCTAAGCTTTCCAGCTGTTGCCTGAATTATGAGGGATTTTTTTCGGAGGAGGGCAGAGCTTAGGGGAACACTAGGCAACAGTTTTATGTTGTGGACCCGCTGCCACCCAACTCGCGGGGCAGAGAAATGGCCTTTCTGCAGCGCTGCACCGGCCGCTTGATGTTCTGTGGGAATAGGGGCTTGCTTTGAAGTGATTAAAGGCCGGGGTTGCCCAGTTTCGGTATCATTGTGCTCACTTGGGGAACCGTAATCTAATTTTGGGAAGAGGAAACCAAGCAAACGTGACTGAATCGTGCTGCACTGTACAGTGAGGCTGAAACCACCTCTCCGGGAATACGTGTGCTTGCAGGGCCACCTTTCTCTCATTTTTCCTTCCTTCTTTTTAAGCATCAATTGCAATGTTTCTTGCACAACAGAGGGGAAAAAGGGAGGCAGTTTTGCCCATAAAATGATATGCTTTGGTGGATGTCCCAAACTACTGCTTGCAAGCCCGAGACTAAAAAGAAGACTGATGTAATTTTAAAGCCAGCCAACTGCCTTCGCGACTGTATCAGAAGATTAAAAACAAAGGTTTCATTGAAGCAGTGCCTCCCACTGTGCAGCTGAAAGTCTTATGGCTGAGGCAAATGGCCCTAAATATCTTTCTGTTAAGTACAAATTACATACTGGATATATTAAGTTGTAATGGTGTATTTTCAAGAGTCACTTTGCTTGGGTGAGAACGTCAGTAAAGATGCAAGAAATGCTGACTGGATGGCACATGGAAACAAAAAGGAATTTGCCTCTCACAAATAATGTTTTGTTCGTATTAAATGCTTTATTCCTCCGTCCTTCCCCATCCCCCAGCTAAACCCGGAGTTTCAAATGCCAGAACCAGTACATACAGTAAGTCCCTCTGAAATCCTCTGCAGAGAAATAGTATCCTGGCCTAGCAAACTATTATCTGCACTTACATTCCTGAGCTTTACCCCTCTGCGTTAGTGCTGATAGGAGTCCTTTAGATCAGCTGAAATGTAACTGAATAAAGATGCTCCAGAAAATGTCTTTTTAATGTGGAATTATGTTTCATTTACATAGGCCACTTCCCTTAGCTCAGCACATGTGTTGTAAGGCCTCATGTAATAGAAACATCCATATAAAACTTAATGATTAGCATTCATTCTGCTCCCAAATGATCGATAAAATGCTAAGTTAATACAGAACACGAATGGAAAGTCTTCGAAGCTGCATAAACTTGCTTTGCTTTGGTGGATATAGCATGGACAAGACCTATGGATAGCAAAGCTAATCTAAGGGAGCTACACACTTTTCTCCAAATTCTTCTACATCTTAACTGGGCACATAGTTTGGAAGACCTTACTCCTGCAAATAAACTGTGTAGAAATTTTGATATATTATGTTGAGGTAGGAGAGAGTTAATATTAAAAAAAATGCATTTAGCAGGGACATGCGTTGCTTCTGCTGAAATACCTGAATTCTGATCTGCTCCTGTTTGCCTCCATTGGGGATAACTTCCTCATTTTTAGTTCTCTCTCTACCTATGTATCCACCAGCCGCGCTGTTTGTCTGTCCTTCCCTTGCAATTGCTGTTGTGTTGTAACCACCAGCAGATTTTTGAAATGAAAAGCATTTGCAGGACTCTCCTCAGTTCAGCTGTAATTTTCTGGATTTGTTTTTAATTACTAAAGATCCTTCTCAACACATATGAGGCTTGACTGAAATCTTTTTGTTCTTTCAAGTGCCCATACACTGTTTTCATTACACGATACCTTTCCAAGTAAAATTTTTCAGTTTTTTTTAGAAATAAAAACTTGAAAAAAAAGACCAATTGAGATTGGGTAATTTCAGTTAGTAAAATTTTTTTAAAAGCTTATTATGCAGAGATATTGAATGAAATTATTAGAAGGTTATTAATGCAGAGATATGGAATGAAAGTATATGAGAGACTTTTTTCCTCCTAATTTCATTGTAAATTTGGGGATTCATTTTTTCAGACATGTAATTTGCAAGGTAATGACCATCTGAGATCAAATCTGACCAACTCAAATACACCTTTACTCAAATCAGTTCAAAATTTAGCCTTTTAGCTTCTGAGATTCACTATTGCTAGCACAAGAAAACACTACAGCGTGAACACAAAAGAATCACAAAAATAAAACTAAATGTGAGACAAATATTCATAGCAATGGTGGATAGCTGTACGTTTTATTTTGCTCTGTTTTTTGTTGCTGTTGTTTGTATTTTTATACCCATCAATATTTTTCATCAAAATCTCACTGTTGCTTCATCAAACATTCATATGTTTGTCAAGACCAAATTAACGTTTCATGTAGTTACTTCAGGACTTGTAATTGGACAGCTAATGTCTCATTCACATTTTGAGAATTAACTGCATTTCTGGCAAGTGTAAAGCCCACTGGAAGGCAAGGTGCAGCTGTGTATCAGAGCAAGCAGCTATAAATCCTCCTGAGTTACAGTAATTGTTAAAGCACGTAACAGAGCTAATAAAGTGACGCTGCCATTAATATCTGTTAAATTATATGCACTTTAATAACAGAAATGAGGTAGATGCACTGTACGTGAAATTGAATCTATGGTTAGTACATGCACGAAGCACACTAGGTGGGAGATATAGGGATATACTTACTGACTACTGAGTTTTCCCCTCAGTGAACATTTTGCAGCTTGAAAAATCATTAAATACGTAAAGAAGAGTTGAAATGAGGTTGTGCCCCAAATCCCCTTTCCTATGTGAAGGAGTGTGTAAGACTGAGTTTTGCATTCTTTTTTTTTTTTTTTGTTCCAGTTAAATTTCCTAGGCCAGTCTCAAGCTCATATGATATTCCCAACTCTGAGTTGGTGAGGCTGACTTACACCATGGAGGGGTTCATAACATCTCTCCCAGTTAAAATTTAAAAACGGAGAAGAACCTTCTGGCAATCCTAAGCCAGTCTGCTTCCCTGTGTTATGAACTGGGAGTTGAGCTGTGATGGTTACAATTTTGTTGGGTGGCAAATTTTGGGAGGAAGTCACAGTAGATTATTTTTCGGAATTGTGCTTAGCTGCAAGTCTACAATGAAGAAGAGTCAATATATATTTAACTGTGGAGTAATTAATTAATTGAATTAATTGGAACAATTAATTAGGGAACCAGGCCGTGTAGCCATGAAACTACACCTTGATCCAGGCATGTGCTCTACCAACTTAAATTTTGATCAATCTCCAATCTACCATGCAAAGAAGTGCAAGGGCCTGAGGTGATGTGTCCCAGAAGCTGTGGGAAGGTGCTGAGGTTCAGCTTCGCCGTCCAGCAGGCAGGTTGGTGGTGTGACCTTGGGCAAACCACTTCCCTCCATTTTGACTTCCCTGTCTCTAAAACAGGCCAATGATATTCACTGCCTTGTTGAACTTTGGGGGCATAAAAAGCATGATGTGAATGAAAAGCATATTTCAAAGCTAGCCAAGACAAGAATTACATTTTTCTTCCTAATATCTATTAGCTCAGAGCAACAGAAGAATCGCATATGCCGCCAGCTCCCTCATCTTGTTTGGAGATGTGGAGCCAGGCTGATCGTATCCACCAGATATTTGTTTCCAGGGTCACATGAAAGTACGGAGAAAGAAGGATCTTTTGTGTGGATGACATGCTTGGAAATATAAATAAAGCAAACAGCTCCCACTCCTTCTACAGCTAACTCGGTGAAAAGATATTATTTTAGACAAGAAAACACTATCAATTCTCCTCCTGTTGGGGAGGGCTGTGGCAGGTTTCCCATGTTGATCCGCGGAAGGTATAATTCCCGCAGGAGCATCTGGCTCCTTTGTGCGCGTCGCAGGCAATTGTGTGGCGGCGGCGCTGGGCCCGCGGCGGCTTGAGCCACGGGGGCAGCCCTTTGACGTGCCTGGGTTGCTTTTCCTGCTCCGCCGTTTTGTTTTTGACTCTTTTGAGCTTCCTCAATGCGCAGCCTTGCTCTGTAGAGTCCCTGGGACAGTTTCATTCATAGGTAGTGACAAGGACTGCGGTTTTGCCAGGGCTAACGGGTCCATTCTTACAGTGGTGCTGTGTGTTACATTATCCGACAGCTGCTTTCGTTAGGTTTTTTTTTTTTTAGAAATCCTCTTAAAAAAGGGAGAAGAGCGATCTCTGGGTAGAGGAGCTTTCAATCTTCAAGCTAAACCTTGCCAGGTTGCTTTAGAATTTATAGGCACTCGTGAGCCTGCCTTGTACGGTATAATATGTGGTGCGTTGCTTCGCCCTCTTTGAACAGCCAGTGCTTTGCTTTTATCTTCTAGGTATATTAGGACAAAAAAGGAACCTCTTTTCTAACTTCCCTCCGAATGATTTGAAAACGAGTTTTTAATTGTATTTGCATGAAGGCAGTCAAAGCAGATGCTCTGCCACAAAGATGGTGTTCAGCCTATCATCTATCTCGTGTGGGATGGAAAGGCAGCACGAGGGTGCAGGCTCCTTGGCCTTCTGCTCCCCAGATCCTCTGGGCACCTCGCTCCGGGACTGTGCTCTTGCTCCTATGGCTACGCGGAGCAGCAGAGCTCTCCCTCGCCTGCAGCACCGTGCTTGCTTGGCCATGGGAGGAGACGGGCAGGTGGTGAAGATGCACCTCCCTTGGCATAGGAAAGCTTGGAGGGATGATGGAGCTG
>NW_010576461.1:0-46653 GCF_000705375.1 Tinamus guttatus
AAAGGGGTATGAGCATGACAGGACTGAATCATGATTTAGGTTTCACAGAATTGGCAGGAAGTTGCCTGTGTTCTAGTGTTTACTTACACAATTGCTCTGCTTGCTCTCGTGACTCAAGGCCTAGAAGGGAACGAGTCTGCACATTTGTTGGCCTGCTCTCTGAACTATATTTGGGTTGTGTTGACTGTGACCAAAATGATGACTGTGAGTGATGTTGTGTTGACTGTGACCAAAATGTCATTTGCAATCACGTAACAAGGAAATTTGTCTTGGGACTTTTAGAGTTTCACTCACAAAGTCAGTGGACTTCTCTACTCTTTGCTCTCATTTCTGTGCAGCAGAATGAATATTAATTTTTTGAGAGCAATACTGATTTATTACTTACATAATTATGCACTGTACCTTTAAGCAAGAGAGTGTAAACAAACAAATAATGTCAGTGTGTGAAGCAGAGAAAAAATGGTCTATGAGAACATAGCCTTTCTTGCATATAATGACATGTTTTTGTTGTAGAAAATCCCTAAGGCTGATTTTTTACTTGCAGTTCCAAAACATCATCATTAGTAAGGCACTGGGGAATAAAACTGTTCGGTGAATACATTTATATTTTCACTGAAAATCCGGCTTTTCTGTGTGAAGAACAAAAACAGTGGTTGCTCACTGCTTTTTCCCTCACAGTTTCAGTATGGTTCAGAAGACCATACGTCAAACCATCAGGTAATATGCAAAACATACCCTATAAATCGATGTCAGCTTCCTAACTATCAAAAGAAAGAAGCCAAACATAAAATCCATTGTCATCCTCATGACTGGTCGTATGTTATTTTTACTGCTGTATGACATTCTTTTTAATTTGACTTTTGTTACCTTCATAGATATTTTGGGCTTATGCTGAATTAGAAGACAGGTATTTACTAAATAAGTCATCACTGAGTCAAGAAGATAATTTGGCAAGGTTCTTTTCCCCCCCTCAGGCTTGTAAATTCCAGAATTTGTTTGCCCCACCTATTTGGCACATCTTTTCTTCTTCTCCTTCCTTTTTTTTTTTTTCCTTAAGAACAGAAATAACAAGATTAACCCTGAAAACCACAAACTAAGGGAAATGCTATAGCATTTTTTTACTTAATCCTTTAATTGGGGCCCAGTCCTAACCCCCTGAGTCTTTTCATTCAATTCACTCAGTTCTGGATGAGGCCTGTATATAGGATTGCTTCTGTTCCTTGGCATGTTTCAGCTGACAGCCAGGATTGCGCAAGAATTTGTAAGAGAACCCTCTGTCCCTGGCATAAACTGGCCGAGTGTTAATCATATCTCACTGACTGACATTTTTTTATGCCTTCTTATTTTCCAGGTCATCTGTTTCTCACTTCCTGGTGCTCCCAGACACACCACATTCTGGTGGCTTGGGGGACTCCAGCCTCTCTGCTGCGTTTCATGTCCAAGAGCCGCCGGTAGCCAGTGCCTCCCCGTCAACATGGCTCTGACTGACCCCAGTTTGTGCAGCTGCACTGCACTCGGAGAAGCAAAGAATACATTTCATTTAAAAGCAAAAGAAAGGCTAGTTGAGTAATGTGATCTGCTGTAAACCACACTCTCCACTGAGGGAGTAAATTTACTCAGGTAAAATCCATTACACAAGGAATTTCAAAGATTTCTTTTTTTTTTTGTAACAATGTAGCCCATTGTTTACATTTTAATTAACTTCTGTTTCACTGATTTTTAAATGAGATTAATTAACCTAATGCTTTCAGCTGAACCTGTTCAAGTCCTACTTGAGATCTTTAAAGACCAGCACAACTTGTTTATGTAGAGGAAATCAAATTAGCGGTGCCTTTATAGTGATTTAATAGCTTGTGGACACTGTGATGAGAAATATTTCTCGGAGAACATTTCTTTCACAATCTATCTCAGCCCTTAGGTTTTTTTTTTCCTTATGTATCTTCACAGTACATACACGTGTAGCATCTACACAGAATATAAGGAAAGACAGGTTACTTGTGCAAAAGGTCAACCTTGAAAAAAACAGAGGTACTCCTCTGTTTGTGGCAAAAAGAGAGGACACCTGCCCTTGGTGTTAATTCAACGAAACGCAAACAGAAAATGTAGGCTAAGTGCCTCTGTCCTACATGTATTATCCTTTCACCTGTAATTTCATTGACAAAACCTTAACTCAGACCCAGAATATTATTGCTTTTATTCCATGCTTTTCAAATACAATTTTCAAGGCAATTACTAGCTAATATTGAATAAACATGGATAGAATTGAGATAGAATATGGACAGTGTGTTTAACTGTGCCTTTCTGAGAACAATGCTACATACCTAAAAGGAAGTATACAATTGATTCATTCATAGAAAAAGATACGTATATATAACGTATGTCTGCATTCAAGAATCCCTGATATGAATCATTATGGTTTCTTGATGGTATACATGTAGAGCCCTAGATCTTTGGCTAAAACTACAAAGTATATTACACAACACAGGAAACGTGAAAAGGGAGCTTCAGGCCAAATTTGCAATGTACCACTCCCAGGGTAGTGACATGCTGATCTGATCTTCCAACATAAGTTGTTTGCTTTAAATGATTCCTCCTGTCAGTAGCATAAAAGTGCTGTGACAGCAGCCAGGAATTGCCAGGAAGAAAGGAACTTCCCAGCTATGCCATCTTTTTTTCTAGCTATAGTCCCTATGTGTGCATTACCATCTTGCCTGGCTTTTTCACTATTGTCTCCTGATCCTCAGTTTGTACCTGAACTACCTACCATCCTCGTACCTACCTGCTTCAATTTTTATTCTTATTTTTAGCATGTGTTTTCTTAACTAAACCCACTGACCCTCATATAATACATTAAGAGAAGAAATAAACCAACCAAGAATTGGTCTGTTCTTGTCCCATTGCCCACAGAGGAAAAAACCACCACTTTCCAACTGGATTTCTTGCTCTGCCTAGCAGACTCTTCACAATATTTGCACTCTCACAGGCAAATCTGAAAAATATTTTGCCATGCACTCCCACACAGCCATAATGAGTTCACACAGGTAGACCATCTAGATTAAAGGCTGAGGACATAAGAGGTTCTGATCAAGGTCAGTTCTGCAGTCTTACGTCCACTCTATCCAGGAAATGAAGAGCAGAAATGTAACAATCTGGGGAAAAGTCTCATTTTTCAGCACAATCCTAGAGGATAAAACTATCAATCACAAGGTGAATAGGCTAATGAGCTGGGAGAACCACATAACCATCCAAGGACCTCAAGCACTATTGCTTTATCCCTTTGTCGTTCTTTCTTTCACAAGCCAAAAATATCCCTACTGTTCACTGATGCATTCAGATAAACAAGTAACAAAGGCTAGACAGGATTGCCCAGGGTACCAAAAATACCTTGGATCTGCCTGTCAGTAGCATGAGAAAGGGCCAAAGAAAACTTTTCTTTAGCTGTCATCACGTCAGGAACATCTCAATGAGCTGACTTGTCCCATGGGCACACTACAGATTTCAGACTTGGTCATACTTGGGCTTGGTTTTGCAAGAAGATTGAGTGAATTGAAAAGGGCTTCCATAATAATAATAAAATATCTAAGTTGTCCCAGGCCACTTTATCCAACAAGCTTCTTCAGAGCTTAACACCTTTAAACTCAACCACTGATTTTCAAAAAGCCTTAAAAAATGCTGAAGTCTCTAAGCCAAACAGAGTAATGCCTATTTTGTCAGTGAATAAACAGAAAAGCTTATGTTTGCTTAGTACTTACAGATATTACGGCCACAAAATACCTCTGTGGTCATCCAGGCTTATTTTCTCTTTAACAGAAGCCATATGTTTTCCCTTTTTTATGACTTTTTCATTTCTAATAGCTGTACTTGATTTAGATTCTATCTTTTAGAAAAAGTCATTCCATCAGTACCAGAATGGATTGAATACTTTTCCTATGAACCTGAGCCTCTTTTTAGCTGTCCTGGTAGTTTTGAACTCTGATTAAAGTTTCTCCTTTAAGGATGGATGTTTTTTTAGAGTAATGATCAAGTGGTATGAATCAAGTGATAGAAAGCAAAATTAAATACATTCAGACTAAGCTTAACACTCACATTTTTAGCAGTGAGAGAATTTAACAACCATGTGGATTCTTTGGTCATGAAAATATGTGAAAACATGATACATCTACAGTTTCCTTCTTTAGTTTGCCTCTTTTCATTTTAAGAAAGTTGCCATCCTATCAAGCTGACTGGAAATTAGCCAGTAAGTTCAATACTGAACAGGGTGCACACAGACAAACAGACAAACAAAATTAGCATGAGCACGTAAACATAGTTTCTATATGAAATCAAACTTATATCTCCAGGCTTGATTTTAAAAATACTGCTTGCAATGGAGAATTCATCGTAATACCTGCTAAGCTACTCTAATAGCTAATTTCTCACCAATCATTCAGTTCTCTCCCTGCTAAAACATGAATCTTAAGCCTAAATTCTGTTTCTTTGTTTTAATTTTATCATCTGATTCATGATGTATGACTGTTTAAAGAAGTCATTTGTTACCAGTTGCGTGTTTCACAATGCAGGTACTTAAGAGATGGTGAACAAGCCATTTCTGATGGTTGTATCCAATAAGTTCAATAGGCTACTCTCTTGAATGGTTTTCTAATCCTCTGTTCTTTCCTGTTCTTTCAATCCCGTCTATTTCAGATTCTGTGATTCTTCCCTCTCCAATTTTCAATGGACTTCTTGAAGATTAGACACCAGAACTGAGCTCTGCATTCTGGCGTCTATTACATTATAGTTACAGAGGCAAAAAGGTGATCTCCACCTGATTCTTTTTTTTTTCTGGCAATATACTCATTTTCTATTATATATATAGATAGTAGATAGTACATATGTATACATATACTATTTTGACCATTTTTTCACATTATTTAGATGACCACTGCCCCCAAATCTTTAAAGTCCCTATTTACAAATTACAGTTAATTCTCCTCTTCAGGGTCATTCTGCTTTTAGATATACAGCAATACAGCTGGTCATGTAAAAATTCATATTATTTCCTTTTTCTTGGTTTATTAAGTTATACCAATAGCCCTGTACCAGATCAAGATTCATCTCTCCTCCTTTCAGCCACCCAAACTTCTGGTCTGTACTTTAAACTAGCCACATGGTTTCCTTCTAGAGTCTTTAGAAAGTTAAAGGTTCCAGAGGAGACTTCCTCACATCTGTTTGAGGTAACAACAAGGGATGAATTGTCCCCTGGAGGTGACAGCAACTCTCCATTGACTCTAAGGACTGGACAAGCAGGACAGATTACACACCTAACTTCATGGTGGCTAACAATGAGATGCAAGACAAATCCCATTATTTGGACAAATCCTGTGACAAATCCCACTGAGACACATGTCTCAGTGTCATTATTTAGCTCTTCCTAGTCTTTCTATCCTTTTTTCCTGTTCTTTTCCTTTCTACCTTTTTTTTTAATCATGTTAGATCTTTATTCAAACCTTGAATACAAATCTTAAAAAGAAAAAAAGACCAAGGATTAATTTCTACAGGGCTCTGTAAAGATAGAAACACATTCTTAATGATGATATGCTTGTTTCTGATTACATTTTTTAAACTACTGTTGATTTAATTGTATGCAGATTTTATGAACTCTTTATACTAACCTAGGATTTTTTCTTCAAAATGTGGTGTAATCTCAAATCAAATTCTATCTTGAATATAAATACCTTCTAATAACACTTATCTTTATCAAACAATTATAAAATTATCTTGATTTTTTCATTAATTTATAGATAGTTCAAAAAGTAAACCCATTGTGATTGGCAATAAATAAATTTCTTCAGTTTTTCCTTTGTGGAATCCCATTATTCTCCTTTTTCTTGGACTCAGGATTGGGCCAATACACTTAGAAATAGCTGATAAAACAGTAGTGTTCCTCCCTCCACCTGAAACCTCTCTATCGTGGCAAGACCTATCAAAAATCAGTAGTAACTGTTCAGACAGCTAGCTCCCTTTAAATAGTTAGCTATTTCAAAATATCTAATTTCAGTATTTGCAGTTTAATATTCTCTTCTATCATTATTACAGTAACAGATTTTTGAACATCCTGATTTGAATCTTTAGCCTGTTTTATTCAACTCATATAGAATCATTTAAGAAATATTTTTGCCTTTTCTGCTTTTTTAGTAGCATCACTGATTTTCTTCTACAAACAAACAAAAAAAAGACATTATTGTGATTTGCCCTCTATTACCAGCTCTTAAGAACTCCCTGCTTTTTCTTTCTTTTTTAGAACATTTTCTGAGGTTTGCTCTTAAATTTTTCTTAAGTCCTTTTGCTTATGTTGTTAATCTCCTGCATCTCTTCCTCTTTGAGTGATAACGTCTTCTTCACTGGTAATTTTTTCTGTTATAATGAATCAGACTACCTTAGAAGAGTACCTTAAAAAAATGTATCAGTTCATCCAATCTTCAATAACCCAATGCAAGACAGAAGACCTTATTAGCTACCCCATTCCTCGGCCACCACTATCCAGTCTATTTCTCTGAGACTTGTAGCAAATTTCTGATGCATGTGGTATCTGCTGCTGGATATTAAGATCCAGAATATTGCACAGTTACTCCTTTCCTGGAAAAACATCTTTTTTTAATTCCAAAAATACCAAAGACAACACAGACCCTTTAAAATTTTTTTCTTAGTTATAGAAAAAATGTCAATGATCTCATAGTATTGCATGTTAAATTTTTGAGGTGCAGTAAAATACATACCCGTTTTGATCCTGGTAGAAGTTTTTTGAACAGCGATAAGACCCTGAATAGCTCAAATTACAAACAAGAAAGCAACACAAAGTTCCTAAATCCCTGGCTTGAATGGGAAATTTGAGGAACTTAAATGTTAAAAGCAAAAAGAGAATAGAAAAATATTTGCTAGAAGAATTAGGTGTTCAGAGATTTAATTTATATCATGTAAATTATGCGAAAAGACAGAAATAAAAGATTCCTTTTAAAATTTTTAAGCCACAACTATTTTTTAAGAGAAACAAGTCACTTTTTCATTTTCTATGAAATCTCCTTGCACTAATCTCAGAAATGAATACCAGCAAAAAGAGGAAAGTGACCAGGTTTCCCAAAAGCGAAGAACAGAATGAAGCTGATTTGGAAGACTTAATACGCTCAGAATCTACACTGTAGCCATGCCACATCCAAAATTTTGAACTGACAAAGTCATCTGAAAAAATATATCTAGTAAAAAAAAAAAGGGGGGGGGGAAATTTAGAAAAAATACATATTTGCTGTGCAAGAACACAAACATGTCTCAACTTGCCTACAAAGCTAGAGCTTTCACCATATGGATGGTATATCTGAATTATGAAATACATATATAGCAATGGTCTGTAAACCACCATTCTAATATTTTATTCCACGCAACTTAATATTGCCTATCTGAGCAATATCAGTTGCTCAGATTGCAGTTCTGCAACACTGCTCCTGCTGCAGAAATTCTAGGCCTCAAAGCACTTTACTTACAGCAACAACAAAGCCAAAATGCCTTTTTCTGGAATAGGCAGGTTGCTGTTAATACACTTCCACTTATCTGTAGTTACAAAAAAAAAAAAAAAGAAAGAAAAAAAGAAAAATAGGTACCAAAAATTCAGAAACTGAAATGGTCTGAAACTTTTGAATAGAAAAGTTCAGTTCAGCACAGAAATTTTGTAATCCTTCATTCAAGTTGGCCTATTTCTATTTATTCTGTATTAGTCAAAAAACTGAAAAATATCACTTATTCACCCAGCTGTACCAGTAAGACTGAGACACATCAGGGAAGATAGGAAGAGATCCCCAAAGCCTGCCCTCCACCCTCTTCCTTATTAAGCTCTTTCTTATTTCTTCCTTATAAAATGGAAAGAAAATAAAGCAGCTGCTGCGCAAAAAGCTAAGTAATGAACTGCTGGGCCAGAGGAATTTGCTTACGAGGAAATATTACAAGCTAAATGTGGGTAACTTGACCAAATAATGATTTGTAGCTGAAATAAAATCTACAAATATTTGAAGCGAATACTGTCAAGGAAGGAAAGGGATAATTTGAAATAGCATAATCTACTATGTGGAAAAAGAATAGACAAAAATAAGACGCACAATGACTCAAGATGCTCACTGCATGGAGTGGGATAAAGTAAGTAACACTTGTTTTTGCACTGGTTCTGTGGAATTATTTTGAGGTTAGTTAATTTCTGGTTAGTTACTGGAAAGGAAAAAAATAAAGGTCTTCAGCCATCAGCATACAGAGATTCTGGGCACTGTCTTTCATGACGGCTGATGGGCTTAAGTTTCCCCTTAATGTGAAGTAAACACTTGATAAGTTTGCAAACAGGATTATGTGACATGGTTGTTAATCCTTTCCAATGTACTTTCAAATCTTTAGAAATTCCACTGTACATCAGTAAGAACGCCTTTTCCCCTCTCTGTCTTAGTAGGTATTTATAAAATACTTGGTGATCTGGTATCTAAGCACTGAGCAAGATTAGGAAAGGGAAAATACAGAGGGGTGAGTCTTGTCTGCACTTGTTCCTTTAATTACAGGTAGGTATTAATAAACAGGCCTATCTTTTTTCTTTTTATAGATCTACTTCTTGTACCTGTGACAGAATTCTCCCCACTGAGGAAATCAATAGGACTTTTCTATTGATTTAAATAGGATCAGAAGTTTCATCACTCTGTTATCAGTCCAGTTTCTGCTCAATCAGACTACAGCAAAGAGTTCAATAACCGGGGTCAAACTGCTGAGAAATCTTCTCCTCAGCCATCAGTAATCTAAATACAAGACTGCTTGGCTGCACAGGGTGCACGATCTCTGACACACAGATTTCTGAATGGGACTTCAGGGGCCACCGAGGCTTTGAACCCTCTTCCAATGTGATATAGAATCGGTATCACTTAGAGTGCACAAATGTATTTATTGATTGATTTCTGCAGTAAAATGGGTCACCGAGACTTGGAAAAAACAATGATCTCTGCTGTCTCTGACTTACAGTTCTGCAGCAGGTGACTGGTGGTGAAACAGAAGAAGTACTCCTATAAACAGGAGGCAATAGCACACCCCCCATGAATGTCCTAACCATCTTTGAAAGATCTGCTGGTACTCAGACACATAAGGTTGACTTCTAAAAGGCGTGCAGCAAGAGGACACCAGCAAGAGGACACCTCTTGCTGGCAAATCAATAGTGTCCTGAGACCAAAATTCATCAGTTTTAGAGTTCTGATTTGGCCACAGCAAGCTTCAGTGTACATTTCTATCAGGTGCTACAAGCTTGAGGAAACAGAATGTCCAAGCCTACCCTCTCTATACCACCCATTAAAACTGGATTTTATTCCCTTGGTTATATTGCTTTAGAGTATGCAATCCAGAGCTCCCAGAAGAGGAGCCCTATTTACAACTCACCCAAAAGAACTGGAGTGAAAGCAGATAGCTCGGAGGAAAGTGCTGGTTAGGAGAATCAGTAGTAGACATGGAAGTCAACTTTCAAACTATTCACATATTTAATCTGGAGAGGACTATGACATCTTGTAGTCTTTATTTCAATATAACAGTCATTTCAATTTCATCCAGAAACTCCCACTTGAGTCCTGCAATTTCTGGTCAGGTAAGAAAGATGTTCCAGAAGGATACTCAGTCCTGAGTTTTGGTGCTGTTTTGCCATAAATCAAGACATCTCATAGCTCCAGCCACAAAAAAAAAAAAAAAAAAAAAAAAAAAAAAAGTTACATAATTGTAGATATGTAAACAGGGAAAATAGGTTAGTATTTCTAATTTAAGTGTTTTATACCATCTGTCTTGAAATTTTGCTGATTAAAACAATAAACTCCGCTGAAGCAAAATAATAACAGATGTTATTGTAAGTGTTCCCATAACTAAACACCTTGGAAGGTTTGAGGTCACATTCATTAAATTTGATCCTTATCTTAAGCAGTTTTGACACATATTCTTAGCCTTGATGGTAAGCAAGCAAGTCCTTTGAAGCTTTCTGAAGCAGGCAAACCATGATACAGGGTGCTCTTGACCTTATATTTTTGCACAAATTTCTCCAGCTTAGTTAAACTCATAAGGATTTTTCAAGTGATATGTCATGGACATGACATTTTAAAGCAACAATGTATCTACCTGTGTATTTGTATAAAATAGAAGACAAAACTTACATATTCAAAAATCAGGTTAAGATGATAGAAGAGGTGACAGTTCAAATGACTATAATGCTATCTAGTGACTAGATTGAAACGTATTTTCAGCAGACTTATTTCTTCATCTGTCTTATTTCTTTGTCCTTTTCCTGATTATTATTATTACACCACTTAAGGTATACTTACTCTTTTCTAATTCAATATACATATATTAGTTTCATGCTAAAAAGTATACAAACTATTGCAATATTTCATGATGCACATGATGAAAACCATCTGCTTCCAAGGGCTATGGTTCAGAATTTCTCTCACAATGTTATGCAAGGGTTCCAATTACAAATGCTGACATTCATGTGCTGGTGGCATAAAGCGCACAAAAAGTCAGCCTCACCAAATCTGTTTCATAGAATCATAGAATGCTTAAGGTTGGAAGGGACCTCTAGAGGTCATCTAGTCCAACCCCCCTGCACATGCAAGGTCATCTAGAGCACGGAACAGGTTTCAGGAACAGGTTCATCATTAATTCTCAGATATTTGTAGACAACCCCAAAATCATATCTGACAAAATCGCAGGCCACCCAGGGCATTACCACACAGCAAGCTAATATTTGTAAATCTAAGGCATTGATTTTTAACTGTGGCTTTATGCTTTTGCTAACCAATATGAAGTTTAAAATGAAAACCTTTATTAAATGAAAGCCCTAAGATCAAAATAAGAAAATATAAAGGGAATAAAAAAGTAGATGTAGGTTAATGGTAACAGAAAGACATTATTTTAATATATACATATACAACGTTTTAATTACAGAAAGTCTACAGTACAGTACAGTAGAGAAGCTACAGTAGCTAGATATATAGCCAGATAACCAGTGGGGACTAATTATTTGGTGTTGAAATCAGTAGGACAGTTCTTATGTCTTTGTATGTAATAAGTCATAAAAAAGGACAATCTACATTAAATGTGTACTTCCTAGAGCTGTGCAATTATATCCTTTCTGCCCCTTCTTACGCTCCCTCTTTGTTATTATTTTTGTTTTCTTGCCACCACTCTCCCTGGCTTCATTAGAATGAATCCCTTATATTGGGGATCCTTTTTCTTCCAAATTATAGAACAAATAAGACATCTTGACTTTCAACGATAGGCACCACCATAGATGCTGCTATGCATAGATGCTACTATCCTGATCAGCAGCAGATCAGTATCCCCCATCCCTCAGCCTGAGGAATACATGCCGTGAGATTTTCAGGGCAATGCACGAGCAGCAAAGAAAAGCTATGGTTCCAGACAGTGTTGTCTGTGTAGGGCTAGGACAGAACTTAACACTCAGTCCAGCAAAACTGTGAATTACATAGCTATTTGCTTATTGTATAAGCCCAAAGTTTCTAGTGAAAAATTTCTACCTTTTATTATTAAAAAAAAAAGGTTTCTGGTGAAGTGAACTCTCTTGCCCATTTTCAGCATGGAGTATCAGTTATGGGCAGTGAACAGTAACATGCCAAAATATAAAGAAAAGCATAATCCTAATTCAGATCTAAATTAAGGCTTTTCAGGAAGGCAGGGTGTCCCTTCAGAGGCCTCCTCTCTCCATCAGCTGAGAAAGGAAACTGGTCACTTATCCGGGTAGAAGTGTCTCACAAGGAGGCCTACGATTCAGGCCTCAAGTGCCTTAATTATGGTGACTGGACCCCCATCTAAACTCCCTTCAGTTAGTCAGCTCCAGGCAGCTCTAACAAACTGAAAGTATCACTGATAAATGCAAAGTACAGCACATCAAGGAAAAAAAGTGAAATCACCTTACAAGACATTAGATCCTAGGTTCAGTCTAGCAGACAACCATGGGTGCCACTGCAGACAGCACAGAAACAGCATTGCTTGTGGTCCCAAAAAATCTAACAGACTTTGGAAGCAGAGACGAGACAATGGAAACAGCACGGAAAACATCATAATGCTTTTAAGTATAAAAATGATAGAACATATTTTGGATATTTTTTGCAGCACCAGACACTGTGTCCCATAAAACAATAAGACAGACTTGGTGAGAGTTCACAGAAAAATGACAGAAATGGAAATGTGGTCATATAAAGGGAAACTGGAAAGATGGAAGCTTTTCCCACTACAAAAGAATGTGAGAGGCAAAATGAACACATTTTGTAAATTAATGTTATCATATAAAACAGTACAGAGAAAGTAGATCAGGGACTTCCACTCTGCCTCTGGAAGGAAGAACAACAAGGCATTCATTGAAATTAAAAGGTGGGCAAGTCAAAACTGATAAAAGGAAATACCTTTTTATATTACGTGTAATTAAATTGTGGAAATCATTGCCAAAGGAAGTTGTTGAGACCAAAAACTTAACCAGATTCATAAAGAGATTGGATATTATATCAATATCATGGATATCCAGAGTTATCCTAATTAAAGCAAATAAAATTTTTGGAAGAGATATTAAACTCTGTGCTTCAGGGCATAAGCTAATCTCTGCCAATTAGAGATCAGGATCAGGAGACCTTTGTGGAGGCAGATCACTCTGCCTCCGCCTCCTGCAGGGTTCTTGTGTCATTCTTTGCAGCATCTGGTCCTGGTTAGATCAGAAAGAGCACCAGACAAGATGGCTTTCCAGCCTGACTTAGTGGATGATTCCTGTATTCTCACATTCCTTCGTAAGAAAGCCATACTCAGATGTGGGTGTGTGTATGGCTCTTCAACACTTGTGTGAAAGCACAGGATGAGGCCACAATTTGACCCTTAGTCACATGTGAAGGATGCATAAACACAGGATTACGTGCTTGTGGGGATTGATTGCTTTCCAGATTTTGGTTTGAGGTTTGCCCAGCACTTCAGGATCTGTTCCTCTGCACGAAGATATAAAACAGTCTTTGAGAGATGTTTAAAGGAATTATATTTAACTGCCAGACAATCCAGATCATTTATCAACATGTTTGTGGTCCTCAAAATAACAAAACCTGTGAAAAGAATGAGTCAATACCCAGAGCATTGAAAGGAGGTTCATGTTTTGAAAGGAGGTCATTGAAAAGTTGTCTCATTTCTCTCAATTTAATTTCACTGAATCTCTGTATAAAATCTGGATCCTTTTATCCTGCTATGGAGGGCACAGAATCTGGGCATTCATATAGATGAACTATAGATTCATATAGATTCACTATAGAATCACTATATATAAATTCATATAGAATATATCACTATATATAGATTCATATAGAATCACTAGCGCTTGACTTCTCACCCCAGGCAGGTATCCTGCCCACCACCTGCAGCTAAACTTTACCAATCATCAACCACAAACTCTTCTAATCCAGGTCTGGTGAGAGGGAAATGCCATTACAAAGGAGGTCTGTGAAGACATTCTACAGTGGCCTGTCAATCAGTGGGAAAATATGTCTTTTGTAGCACTTGCATAGTATAAAATGGGGGGCTGGGGGATGGAAGCTCTTGGAATTAATCCAGGCATAATTTTTGAACTAACAATAATTGACCTAGTTTTACTCCAAACAGTAACTGACCATTACAAACACAGGGAGAGGCCTGTAAAAGCTGCCTTTTCATTTCACCCACCCAATCAAGCACTTTCTTTGGAGAGTGAAATTGCTTCAGTATAAAGAATTTACACTCGCTTTAGTTTTGGAAATCTGATCCTACATTTTTTTCCCATGAAAAAATAATTCCTTGCTCTGTTATCTTTGGCAGTTTTCCTAATCCTTATAATTATTCATTATCGGTTTTGTTTGGTTGTTTTTTAAGGTACATTTGGAAATATTGTTGGCAAGTACTTGCAAATATCCACTAGTCTAGGTAACCCCTTCTTTTGTGTTTACCTTCACCCACAGTTTTAGTCTGAGCTACTTCCACCTCTCTGAGTGAAATTTAATAAAGTTCATAACTAGAGCTTTACTCCATTTGAAAATCCTCGAAAGCAGTTCTTAACAACAATAATAATAATAATAAATAACAGTAATTGCAGACCTAACTTAGAAATACTAAAGACATAAAATAAAGACATAACATTTTAGATACTTTTTATTCTTATTTTTGCATTTATCTGAGGGATTAGTCTTAACTTCCAGTATCTCACTAAGTTCATGTAAACTATAACAATTTGGAATCCTATTCTTTACACCTGGATCTTCAGATTTTTCCCTATTTTTTATCCTTTCCACCTATAAATCTCCCTGGAACAAGGAGAGAGGAGACAGAAAGTATGTGAAGATACTGATAAATAAACATTTCTGCATTTGTTTATTTCTCCTAAATAGGGAAATTAAGGAGAATAGGAGGTGAGAAAGGCACGTCTGAGGTAATAAATAGTAGCAACAGTAACAGCATTGTGACTCTACAACCACATAATATACATGCATATACATACAGGCATACATATATATAGTGCAAGTACTTTTAATTTATGAATGCAAATGAATATATACAAACTCACCTGCAAGCCCTCAACCCTCCTCCTGTGGCCCAACTATTTCTGTCAAATAATACAAAATTTTAGCCTGGAGTGAATTTTTATAAGTGACTCATAACCCACTGAAAATAGAGGTACTTTTAATGGAAATGTTAACACGATCTCATCTATTCCAGATCAGGCAGTGCTACACAGCTTTTTGTACATAAAACTCATTTAAATGCGGTGATGACAAAAGCTTGTTTTTTCACAAGCCCTATAAAGTTCAGTTCAAACAAATACCTGTTATCAGGCTGTTCAAGAAAAGGAATGTGGGAGGAGGGGTTGTTTTAATGTTTTCCTTAGTTTTGAAGTGGTTGAATGGTTCATCAACCCACTGAGTAGTTTCCTTACTCATTTTCTTTTTAATTAATAGACTTGTGAACAACCACAACAGCTTTGTGGGACATTAGAAACACTAAGCAGATGACTAACTTGCAGTGGGCAATCTACTCAATACAGCTTGCTTTAATTTAAGTCATACGCGATGAAAAATAAAAGCATGGCAAATATGCGGCTTATTATATAGTTGTGTGTGTTTTGAATTAAAACAAGTCCCTGGTGAGCCGAAAACAACGTTTGGAAAACTGAAAGCAGTATTTTGGATTTATCGCCACCTGTGAGCATAGTTTGGAGCCCTGGTGAGAACATGACTTATCAGCCAGGTTGAATTCTCCATAGGGATGGTGGCAGAACTGCCTATAGGAAGGAGCAGCCACCTCAGGTGACAGTCCCCAGGCCTGAGGTGGCATTAGCACCTGATAGCAGGAAAGACAGCTCCAGTT
This sequence comes from Tinamus guttatus, assembly GCF_000705375.1. The sequence goes on from NW_010576461.1 coordinate 15,412, forward strand.
ATCCCTGTGCTTCTTCAGTCCTGTGTCTGCGAAGGAACCATCTGGGGGTTCATTAGAAACCAGCCTTGAGGCAAGCCAGCTCTGTAAACTACAGCTGTCTAATTGGTTTTGCTTGTGTGCACTGTCTTTGCTTTTATAATGGGGAAAAGCAACACAGCCTTTCTAATTAGATTGTTAAACATAATAGCTGAGTGGCACAGCAGTAAAGAATTTGCCCTACTCTTTGTAAATCCAGAATAACGCACAGCAAAGATCCAGGATTTTTCCAGCCCATTTCCCCCATCATCATATCTAATGGTAATGAGACTGTTGTTGTTGTTGTTTTTCCCCTCAAATTAAGACAAAATATTGTAGGCCTTGATGAAATCCAAAATAAATGTCAAAACACAATTCCAGGAGCAAACACATATCTCTCTCATTATTCTGTTGTCTCCTGCTTCAAATGCTGAGACTATGCACTAATTAGTGCCTTCATTCGCAGGGAACACAGCAAAAAGCTCAAATGGTCTTGGAAGATGAACTCCCCTCTCCGCCTAGAGGTGGTCCCCCTCCACCAGGGCTGAAACACCCTGGTACTGTGGGGAAGGTTCCAAAACTACCATTTGCTGTACCTGTTTTGTGTATTAAGAAAGGAATTCAGTCTGTCAGGTCAGCACCTTTCATAAGCTGTAAATTGATTCAGAGGGAAAAACAAAATTCCATTAAGCCAGTTTTCTTCCATGTGCCTTAGATTCAAAGTTCTTACTTTTTTATAGGTCCTTGCTGTTTTTCACATAAAGTGTTCTCTATCACAATGCTGAGTGTCTGCTTAAGGATGCAGAAAAGCTTCTCTTTCCATTTGTTTTCTACACAATAATTCAGCAAAAATCCTTGCAAAACAATGAATCCACACAAAACAAACACGATATGGATATTCAGAAAGATTCCTAATACACTTGCAACTTTCCCTTTTCCTCTAGGCAAATCACTTTCTCTTTACCTTCGAGAAGTGATCCCTTCACAAAAAGGAGACAGATCTCTTCACTATAAAATGCAGGAGGAGATAAATACTGATTCTAGGGTTTAAGTCAATCCTGACAACATGCCATAGAAATATTAGCGTGTTTTCTTACCACACCCTTCAAGACATTGAAGATGCCTCAGTCAGACATCCTTTCTGAGATTTTTCCAATTAGGAAGCAGGAAAAAAAAGGGAATAGTTCAATAAAATAATGAAAAAAATGGACCTCCTCATTAAAACCCTTTTTTGAGAAGGCACATTTTTCAAAATCTCTTTCCATGCAAAGTCATCCTTCTGAAATGGCCAGAAAGTGACATGTGTGATATGTGAAAAATGTCACAAGAATTATCAACCATTATCAGTGTTCAACTGCAGTAAAAAGCAGCAACAAGAACAAACTGTAAAGCTTTTGTGTGGGTGTCTCAAAGGGAAAAGAAAATGAATAAAAGAAGTGCACTGCAATGAGCTAGCAGCATGTATTGCTCTCTGCTGCCTTAAGCCTTCTGAGTCAAAATGAATTTGGTTTCTAAATAGTGACAATTATCTCTCAGAGTTCCATGTGACACTGCAGGACATCAGAGCTGGAGATACGAAAGGGAGAGCTTGAACCTCATCTTGCACAGTCTCGTTCTATTATGCTATGATCCTGTATTATCAAAGCAAACAAAAGCAACTACTCATATGGTTTTCAAAACTGGAGACTTCTTACCTTTGCTTTTGTCTATAACACGAGTTTTACGTATATATATTTATATATCACTATATATTATATATATATTTATGATATGTTTCAAAGTTTCTTCACTCTCATAAGCAGTACTGAAAAATTTTTTGTTTGTTTGTTTACAAGATCAGGTGATCTCAAAAAGCATGTTCTTTTCAGCAAAGGAATATCTCAAATATGAACATGACTACTGGAGACTTTTAAGAAACTTAACAGTTACTCTATGAATGACTTGTCTCCGTCTCGTCTAATTATTACACAAACATTGTTTTCATAAATAGAGTCAGGACTACCACAATTTTTTTCACCATTCTAGATCTCACTAGAATTGCAAAATCTAATAACAAATTTAAATTTCTTGACTCCTTTTGAGACCTCCACAGGTATGTGTGAAGAGAACCTAGGGAGTCATTTGACCTGATTTCTTAATAACTTTATTGTTACCTGAGGTTGCTCAGGGCCTTTTCAGGTAAATTTTGAATATCAACAAGGATGGAGATTCCACAGCTTCTCTTGGCAACTTATGGCAGTGCTGGACTGCTCTCATGGTGATTTATCCTTTTTAGATGTCCCGTAGGGATTTTCTTGAGTGGCATTTTCTATCTATTCCTTCTCCTGCCTTCCTGTGCTCCAAGAGCTTGGTCTCATATCTCACCATTAGGCAGAGATCTAGACACCAAGTAGAGCTGTTCTCCATCTTCTCAGATTCAGATTGAACATACTCAGCTTTCTCAGCATCCCTTGTACATCAACTACTCCAGCTGCTTATTATCTTGGTGACCCTTTGCTGGCAGAGTGGACTCATTTCAGTATGTTGGAATCTTGCCATGAAGAGCCCTAAAGTGAACATGGTGCTCCAAATATAGCCTCAGGAAGTACCAAGCAACAAACAAGCTAGTGCCTCAGTTTGGAAACTATGCTCTTTCTAATTCAACCTGCCCACCAGCACTTCCACACTGTTCTTCAAAGCTGCCTTCTTCCCTACCTGTTTGGTTGCACGGGATATCACAAACCGCATTGCAGAAAGTCTTATCTGCTATCCCAAGGTTTCTGTAAGCCCATTTCTCCAGTATATTGAAAACTTCAGAGTGTTTCCTATCCCTCTTTCTTGCTGCTCCTTGTAAGAGCACTCTCTGAAGAGCTCCTGCTTTCTCACTACAGGTTGCCATGACTGACTGAGGAAACCTTCTGTTAAAAGTTTTTTGCTTTAGAATCAGTTAGTTCCTTTCAAGATTAGTAAAAGCCGCAAGTATGAAACATGTACCTGTCTACAGCACAACTCCATAGAAACAAGTGAGGTGGGAACAGGTGAGGAGTGCTGCAGTGGTCTTGCAAGGGCAGTAAATTTCCAGGGCAGATGCTGCACTTGGTCTATAGTGCCAGGGAAGAATATGTACTACTGGCACCCTATGCAAAGGCACAGACAGGGCAGAAAAAATGAGCGTCATTCCTCAACTACCAAGTCTTGAGACAGCTGCAGCTGAAGTTGTACAAATCTGCTGGCATGACACCGTGCATGAGCTATTAAATACCGCAAGACAGGAATAGAAAAGCTAGTGCCCATCTTCACCTGTTCAGGTGGGTGTTCTTCAAATGGAAGGACAGCCTGATTGAAACTGCTCCCTGCTGCTGAAGAATTCTTGTTCATTGACAAAGGCTATTGCACTTTAGCAATCAGTACTTTTTCTCTGCCTTTTCTCTGAATGGAAAACAGTCAGATTGGAGTGTATCTCAGGAGGATGAAGTTAATTTAATACACAGAGGAATGTGTGCAGCTCAATTACGATTAAGTTTTCCCAAAACATTTTAGTGAAAGTACTAAAGAGAGAGAAAACGAGAGACAACAGCAGTAAAATATGGCTGTGTATTCAGATCTCCAACACAAGTCAAGCAGTTAATTTTACAGTCGTCAGTTACTGTTGGCAGTACCTTCCAGCAACATACTCTTTCAATAGAAAGTGCCAGTTCTCCCAAACTTGTGGCTGCTTTATCTGCTCTAAAACAATTTTGGGGGCAAAATTTCTATATTTAATGAGAGGGCAGGTGAGAGAGGACCTGATAATACAGTGGGTAAGTATTTTTCCATAGGTAAGGATCCCTTCTAGAAGATGCTAATCAGCCTCAATTCAGCTCTTTCTTCCCAGTCCAGTGAAGGTCCACCAGAACACACAGACCTATTTGTTAGGGCACTTACCTACACTACGTAGCCTTGATTCCCCACTGGGCTTGGCACTCTCCCAAGCACTCTTCAGCAAATGCTTTAGCCAGAAGCCTACTCTTCTGGATAAGACTCACAAATTCCAGAATTTCAAAGAATGTTTCTACTTTATTCACAAGTGAAATGTAGCTATTGTTTTCTAGCCAGACCCAGACACAAGTTCTGCCAAATACATAGAAGTCAACAAGGCTGGGATTCATCTAATTTAACCCCAAACACAATCTTATAGGCCATGGAAAGAATAAGGCTTTTCTGAAGTGTGATACATCTGGTCTCTCTCAGATACCTTGGGTGAGATTTATCTTACCAGATGTACTTACAACTTAGCTGGTCTCTCAAAACCTTCTTACCTTCTTTTATAGTCAATGGACCAAAAAATAATAATAATAAAAAAAAAGCTCCAGAATATGTTTTTGCCTAATTCTATGCTAAATGTCTAAAAGTGAATTCTGTGATTAACACTTAAAAGTATTTCCATTGTCTACAAGGTTAAATATCTTCTTCATAGATATCTGACACTACATGTGATGATTCTGACACTATTCTAAGACAAAAAGTTTGTGCCCATTCAGATTTGATGTTATAACTGAGGTCCATCTTTAATAAAAGGAGTGGAGAGAACTGGGATTTGAAAGAAGTTAGAGATTGCTTTTTTGTGTATGCTATAGGCTTTTGTAGGCTTTGGAAGAAAATTTATTCTGTATTTTTAGGAAATGTGCTAAAACGTGTTTTTATGTTTTCAAAGATTAAAAAAATAGTAGAACTTGGTCAAGATCAAAAGACCAATAGCCAATTAGAAAATTACCAAAAATATGGCAACTAGTGATTCTTGCTGGTCCGATAACTGTGGTAGCCAGCCATGCGGATTCAGAGTGAAATACAATACATTCACATTGTGTTTTAATTCAGATACTCATAAGTTGTTAATTTAAGAATGAAATATATTGACCATTCCTGACCTCCCTTACTATTTACATAAAAATGAACAATTGGTTTGAATTTTAGGCAAGAATAGTAAATTGAGACACCTGGCCAGTGACCTCTGAGAGACCAGTTACAGAAAAATGTAACAAAATGAAATAAAAGCTTTATTCTGATCTTAGACACAGCTTTACCAGAAAGTAGTCTCTATACTGTTATTGCATCTCTCTTCTTCCTTATTTCTTTCCTTTCTTTTTTTCTTTTCCTTCACTCTTTCTTTTCTTCTTTTCTCTTTGTCTTTTTCCCTTTTTCTTCCCTTTCTCTTTTTTTCCTGCCTTCTTTTCTTTCTCTTTTTTCCTTTCCTTTCCTTTCCTTTCCTTTCCTTTCCTTTCCTTTCCTTTCCTTTCCTTTCCTTTCCTTTCCTTTCCTTTCCTTTCCTTTCCTTTCCTTTCCTTTCCTTTCCTTTCCTTTCCTTTCCTTTCCTTTCCTTTCCTTTCCTTTCCTTTCCTTTCCTTTCCTTTCCTTTCCTTTCCTTTCCTTTCCTTTCCTTTCCTTTCCTTTCCTTTCCTTTCTTCATCTTTTCCTTTCCTTTCTTTTCCTTTCCTTTCCTTCTTCTCTTTGTCTTCCTTTCCTTTCTCTTTCTTTCTCTGTTTCTTTCCTCTTTCTTTTTCTTCTCTTTTTCATTTTTTTCTTTCCCTCACTTCCCCTTTCCCTCTTTCTTCCTTTATTCTATCATATCTGGCATATTTAGGACATCCATCTACGTAGCGTCTAAGAACCAGGGTCTTTGTTATGATGCAAATGCAGAAAATGATTGATTTAAAGAAGGATTGTTTCATTCAGCATTATTCATACATTTGAAAAGCTGTAAGCAGGAATATTCTATTTGCACTCTGGTGCAAAAAATAAGTCACTCTTGTGCCAATGACTCATGCATCAATGCTTTGATATACATAAGCTGAAGCATTTACCCCCAAATTAGCCTTTGTATCTTGCTGTGATCTACCCACCTCCCATCTTAACCCACAGACACGATTTGTATGGAATACTGTTCCTGCACACTTCTAAAAGACCTCTGATTTGGATATTTTGATTTCAGAGAGAGAATTGACATAGCCTGATGGCCAGAGGTGAGAAACACTGTTAATTCCTTCAGCTCTTGTCAACCAGCTTGGTACTGCAGTTGTTTCCAGGTAGCACTATCAAACACCATGGGAAGCAGAGGCAGTTTTGGAGATTCGAACAGTAAAAACTGAGTCCTACTATCATGTACATCAAATTTGACATGACTTTGAACTATGGAAGATGAGAATGCTTAGTCTTCCAGAGGCCATTGCATATCTCAGATCACTGGGAAAAATCAAGTTCTATCAGAGAAATAGCAGGCTCTCATATCATCTGGAACTGGTCATTTTCAGCTTTTCCTACCTCTTCTCTCTCTCATTCTAAAGTTAAAAGTCTGTTCATTCTTCCATGTTAAAATGTAAAGTAACACTCAGCTTTTTGTTTTTAAGTGGAAATGGTTTGTCCCTGCTTAAATCTCTTATCTTCAGCATTGTTTTAGATGCTAATTTTTAACTCACATAGCTTGAACACTGAACTCAAGAAATTCCAAAAGACTGTGATTCTCTTTTTACCCTTGTTCCAGCCTTGATTCCATCTAAAATTGTTGGGAATATTCCATTAAATATTTTTTGGCTTGAAACAGATATAGAAAAACTGAAACTTTTCATTATAATGTCTCAGCAGTGATTACACATAGCAGACTCAGGGAAGTATGGCACAAAATGTTACCTTTTGCCAGATTAACTGGGGAAAATGTGAGAGTGTGTTTAAATTTTGAAGGTCACTGAAGGTCAGCTAAGACTGTGTGCTTAAATGTCTTTATCTTAATCTGCAATGAAATTCAAATTATATTACATTTTCTACTAATTTGCTATGCTGCTCAAACTTGACTGTATGCCTAAGCATTTTCATGAAGAAAAGTTTCTGAAGGCCAAGAATGAATTTATGGTCAAAATAAGAGATTGAAGAAGAATCCACTCTCCAATTACTCCAGCTTAGTGGTTAGGGCATTTGCCTGCAGTACAGTGGATCTTGACTCAAGTCCCAGGTTGACTTTCTTTCTCTCTACCTTTTAGCAAGAAAAATGTGAAAGTCCTTATTCCTGTTTCATACTGGGACTGAGCCATTTGGAAACTTTGATGGAGAAGAAAATTGTGGCCCTGCTAAAGTGAATATATGGCTTCTGACTTCAGAGGCATTTGGAGTTAACCTGCGTAGCTGTATTTGCTCAGTAGGAATGCTTTTAGGCTCCTATATCTCTTTCGCACATTTTATTTTGTCATTCACAAAATTCATGTGCCCAATTATTTGGTAAACTATGTCCTGTTTGTGACATAGGTAAGATGTTTTGCCAATTTTTAACATGCAGTGTGGTATTACCCTTATTCTGTCTTCCTAGATGGGCTCTGGTCATCTTACATTTACTAGCGGGAATGTGAAAGATATCGGAGAGCTTTTGGATTTCACCTTCACCTCATTGTCCTTTAGCTCTCTCCCTTTAGTTCATGGCTGGCTGTTTACTATCTTCCAAACTGCAGTGGTTAATTTACTTTGGAATATTGTTTTGTTTTGCTTTTTTGCTTGTTTGCTTTTTTTTCTTTCTATCCTTTATTTTCTTTTAAGAAATATATCACAGAGAGTCCAGAAGAAGCTTTTCCAAAAACATCCCTCTGTTCTTTTATGTGTCTAGATTCACACCTCTGCTGTAATGGCACGATTTCAGTGAAGACAATGAAAGCGAAATCAAATTTGCCCTCAGTGCTGAGGGTTCAGCATTGCCGCAGGTACCGCTGCAAAGGGTGGCTGAACCACAGTTTACTTTGGAGAGAAGCCTGGAAGATGATGACCCAGATCACAGCATAAGAAATCTAAGCAAATGCCACAGGCCCTCTGCAGAAAGTGTAACCTTTCAAACTCCCGTCAATCTGAAAAACTGTGAACTTTATTTTGAAATCATAAGAGGGAGATCCATTATTAGAGTGAGCTAAGTTCTGCTCTCTGTGGCTCTCAGGATATGCTTAGGGTTTCTGTGAAGGGAAAAAATAACAACATGGCATCTTTCCTGCAGTGTTCCTGAAGGCTTGTGAGACCTTGAAGGTATGCGAGAAAGTGTGTAGATGTTGCTTCTCCAGCCCCAAGAGCATCTGGGGAGCAGGTTGACATGTCTGTGCATTGGCAAGGCATGCAGGGCATGAGGTCTTCTTCAAGGAAGGGGACAAGGGACATTGCCCACAGCCAGAGACTACAGAGAAAGCTCTGTGAGAGGAGTCCCCAGGCCCTGCAAAGCACCATTCGCCCAGCCTACCCCTGCCACCAGGTGCTTCAGCACAGGTTTCACTTTGGGGCTGAGATTGCAGAAATCTGTCACTTGGTTAAGAGTAGCAAATTCAGCTTCTTTTTCATTCCTTTTCTCCTCCTCCTCTGTTTTGACCGCATCCAGCACATTTTCCCTGGTGCCAGCAAGCAGTGAGGAGCTTGGGGAACAGAGAGCATAAGGGAGGAGAGGAAACCCGCGCTTCACCCCTTCACTTCTGTGCCTACCTGGTGCCCCAGAGAGAAAAGGCAAGAGAGCAAAACAGCAAACCCCTTTCCCAGGTAAGGGGAGAGCAGGGACCATCATCCCCAAGTCTCAGCTCAGCTCCTCACCCACTCCCTGGAAGCTGCAGTTACCTCCAACGTCACAGCAGGTAGCAGCTGAGATGATACATATGTTTTTATATATATATATATACACACACACACATATAGACATATATATACACATACAAACACACATATATATTTATAACATATATTTGAGATTATATCTAATATATATTTGAGATTATATTTATATATCTGCTCTACAATAATTTTTCATTACCATTTTTTTAGAGAAAAACGTACTCATACTTATGGAGACAATTCGTTATACAGTATCAGTTAAAGCAGTATATTCTCATCTAAGTTTTCTTCCTCATGTGCAAACTATTAAGTATGATCTTTAAAAAAAAAAAAAAAGATTAACTGGAGCTGTTAAATACTTTTCTTCTATACTTTTGGAGAGACTTGCTGTTTTTCCCTAGGCCAATGAACACGTATATGAGAATTTACGGAATATACCTCATATATTCTTGGCAAACAGAACTGTGGAGATGTAATTATAGTGCAATAATTCATTTCTGTTTTCTCTCTTGTTTTAATGATAGCACCAAAAATATTACAAAGGAAATCTGACTTTAAGCAAGCATTTTAATTATGTGTTTCAAAATACTACTAAAAGACTTTCATGTCACCTTTCCCTTTTTGGTGGTTACATGTAAGTGTGCATGTGCGTGCACAAGTCTGTGTGGGGTGTATCCATGACAGTAGAAAGCCCATAGAGATGTTTTCTGATTTATTAGGCTGGGAATTATCAAAGCAAAAATTCACAACAAAGTCTTAGTTTTCATAGCTGAAATGAAACATGACATTCCTCGTTTTATTTTTTACCTACTTTCATAATGCCCGCTAATAAGGAAACAAGAGGAATATCTGAGGGGAGAAATGTTTCAATTGCAAAATGTTTTGAAAGATATTAGAAGAACTTGTACTTTTATGAAACTATTTTAAAAACAGCAGCAATTTCCAAAAGGTGGGGCAGGAACTGGTGTAACAACCAGCTAAGTTCTGAAAGTTTTAGGAGGGCTAAAGACAGCTATTGAGGCTCTCATTCCATGCTTAGAGTATCACCAAGACAAATACCCTACAGGAAAGATTTCCACTTTTACCTTGCTTTATCTTCCTGTAAGGAAATACATGGATGGGATTGAATCTGAAAAAGGGTAGTGGTCAACATGAAACTTATCTCTAGCACCTACCATTTCTTTGTCAACACATAACTCTGTACCTTCTGCTTTCCAATGGAAATAAAAATCTACTATGTCACTACAAAAGCTCGAACACAACACCACACATTTGTAGTTTTGGTTGCGAACATGCTTATCTTCATGTCTATCTTATGTCTCAGTAAATGTGGTTTTCCTGATTCTTTCAGCACAGTCCTAATCTCTCAGTTTAGAACTAAAGTTTTGAACAAAAAACAAACCCACTTAAATGCCAAATGTCCGTTCTTGAAATATACAGAGACATTTGGTCCCATATTATCTTGAGTTTCAATAACATCCATCAAAGCTAAATCAGAAAGCCATGCTGCTGCTGCTGCAGCTTGTGCTGCTGTTCCAACTGCATTCCGGGTTACTGGATACAGGGACACAGTATCGCGCTCCAGCAAAACAACATCTGCTAGAGTGATTAGAATTACGTCAACGCTGGTGGTTAGTTGGAGAAATGTTTGTAAAACACTTTGAAGATGAAAAGTCATATACAAATGGCACTTGTATGCAAAATTCTGACAAAATACACAGATTCCATCTTCTTACATTTTCCTCTCTACTAAATACCTTATCAAAATCCCCAAGACTTTGTTTAGAAACGTTGGACTAAGTTTGTGGCCAAGTCAGATTAAAATGAATACTGAATCTAAAAAGATAAGAATTTCAGTTTATCAAACTGTTTCAAACAATGGGACAGATTTGCACGTCTATGTGGTTATGACCATGTGCTGCCACATTAGTCTCCATTTGTGCCTATTTGGCTCTCACTGAATACTGCAGTATGCCTCTGGGGACTTTGAAAGCAAATAAACTACCAGCAGCTCCTTGGGGGTCACAGGATATGCCTTCTCTTGTTCTGTTATGTAAATACATAGCTGGACCAGGCAAAGGATCCTGTATCTGAACTTTTCAAGAGTCCAGAAAGTGTCTACGAGTCCTTGTGTACTGGCAGATCTAAAGCATGACCACCCAGGTGCTGACGGCGAAACACCAAGGACAAGGAGCTACAAATGCAGGCTCCATATGGAAAATCAGCCAAGCAGATCACTGGAGAAGGAGCTCTTCTGAGAACAATTTCATCATGGACCTGCTGAAGTCCAGGGATAGTAGTTAGCAACAGCTGTCCAAAAGGACAGAATAACTCTCCCATCTGCCAGGGAGCTCAGATGATGTACTTCCATCTTCCGCATGCGTGTGCACAGTATCACATTCTCTCATTTAATGAAAAGGGGAGAACTGCCTGAAATTAGATGTTATTATCCTGTTATAGATAGACTGATAGAGATATATACATCACTGCATAAATCTATACAAATATCTTCTAAATATCTGTGTATAGAAGTATAAAGAAGTCAAAGAGAGTAGAGAAAAAAAGAAGTTTGTATTGCTGAGATCAGTGTTGACTGACTCTGCCATGCGAGCTTCCAAATATAGATATTCAACAACAACGATGCAAATGAAACTATTATTGCAGAACGAATCCCTGCTTAGCACATTAATGGACTAGATGTGCAACATTCTGCACAGATTTCCTAAACTTCATTCCCTTACTGCATTGGCAAATGTCTGTTAAATTTAATGGCAATCTGTCTCTTGTTTAGGACAAATATTAGCTGGGAATTTAGGATTAGGATCTACTGGATTTGCAAGGACTGACAAGTCTTCAGAGGTATGACTTGGAAGAAAAACCTTTGGTCTTTCTGACTCTCTCCAATACTCTCTTGTTTCCTCCCATTTCTCAGGCATCAGGATCTGTCTAGTCCCAGACTGGGCTAGCTAAAATGCAGGTGTTTAATAAAGGTTGATTGTCCTGGATGGGGAAAGACCATCATGTCCAGTCCCATCCAGTCACCCAGCATCTATTCTGGCTTTGTAGGAATCTCCCATGAGGTGTGACGGGACACTTGGCATCTATCCTTGTCCTTCAGCTGTAGAAGGGTACTAGTGGACTTTAGCTAGTCATGACTAACACCAGATTAGATTAACATCCCCCTTCCAAATTTATGCTCAGGTTTTAAGCATGTTCCTTTATCCCTGTAAAATTATGCTGTCCAAGTAAATCCCCAGATGATGCTCTTTTTGCTTATTCCAATTCTATTTATGTCTGAATTATTCACCACATGGCACTTCATAAACATTTGCTATGTCGCTATGTTCCGAAGGGAGAAAATATCTCTTTGCCTGCTGCAAATGTGGGCATGCCTGCCAGCACCAATACCATTTGTACAGAGAATAACTTTTGTCAGGAAAAAAAAAAAAAAAGGAGAGAAAGATAAAAGGGAAGAATGAGGAACTAAAGAACAAAATTGCAAAATTTAATGAAATAGTTCCAAAAATATTAAAAGTTTTGTTTTAATATAGGGGAAATAGAAATGTATGACAAAAATTCTCACAAAAATAATGTTTTGTTCAAAATCCTTTAAAAATGCTTTGAAAACTGACAAAAATTGTCAAGCAGGTCTGTGCACTCTGGATGACTGGTCTGTTTTGGATTGAAACTGCTGGCGATTTTTTTTCGGTACTGAGGCATTGCCACATGGGATTATTATTTCACATGATCCCTTCAGTGTTTTGGCAAAAGTAAGAGCAGGATCCCAGGCCAATGGCCATGCCTCCACAGCCCCCAGGAACTGCCTCACTGAACGCTCCTAGCCACAAGGCACCTTTCAGGGTAGCCTAGTTACTAATGAGAAAGCGATAAGCAGCCTTATGCCTGTTGTAAAAGTGAGACCAGAGCCCAGAAATTGGTAGTTAACCACAGAACAGCCAAGAAACAGGCATTTTGTGGTATTTGTAGTTTCATACACATGTTTCAGCGATGCTAGTGAGGACTGATACTAAGATCAAACCCTCAGTTCCTCCTACCTCAACACAATGAACAGCAGTAGACACATACTGGCTAAACGAGTCTTCAAACCAAGTCTCTGGAGATCTGTCTTGCAACTGTGTGTTGGCACTGCCATCCTCATAGGATTCAAGGAGCACTGGCAGGAATACTTCCCAGCTCAGCAGAGGGGATGTCTTGCTTTGATTCACTGCAGTCAGGCACTGCTAGATGACTGCACCCAGTGAAAGAAATTGCTGACCTCACACCCTACCAAGGACAGCTTTCTTCCAATATTCCAAATGTTACCCTTCCATTCCGGTCACAAAATTAGGTTTAAATGTATCCTTCTTTAAAGATAATGAAGATTACCATGCTATAACAAGGGTCCTGACACTATCAAGTCCCATTTCAGTCTGCACAAAGTCTCCACTTCCAAGCTGACATGACTCTCCCTCCATTTCTTTCTGAGCCTTTATGCTGAGATGGGTAGAGTAACAGAGACGTAGGTCAAACACACAGATCTACTCTCACCTAAAAATAAGCATCATGGAAAGAAAGCACTAGTTGGGATAGCATCTTCTTTCAAAAGACAAGGCACAGGTAAAATCTCTTCTCTTGATTTTGTTGTGGTTCCCAGAAGGATGATCAGAGACTTGACTTGGAATACGAAACTTTCTCTTGGTCCACCTCAGAATTTTGCTGCCCGTTGACCAAGTCCTACAAGACAAGGATCACCTATTCTAACTTTCAGGGAGAAACACAGTAAGTTTTTCTCCATGCTGCTCTCACTAGCACTCTCCCCACACTCCAGCTTGCTCCTCGGAGGCAAGCTGGACAAGCTCTCCAGTGCCCTCTGCATAGCGCTGCGTGTATGGGACAGCTGCAGTCCTCACGCTCTCCTCAGCACAGAGGCAAGATCTCAGCCTCTTGCTTTGACATAGATGTTTGCACTAATCCCAAAGCACTAAGGTAGTGTGAGGGGTTTGGCATCTGCTGAGGAAAGATATGGACAACTGTGTTTTCTCTGATGCTGGACTGTCCTAGCAATGAGGCTGTCTGACAATTTGTTTTAGAGCTTCTGTTTTTAGTTTAATCAAGTACAGTTTTTGAGAATACAAAACTGAAAACAAAATAGTTTTCAAAAAAAAATAAATAAAAAAACTTGACAAACTGAAATGAAATCTCTCCAACAACTTCAAATGCTAGATGTTTCAACAAAATCTTGCATTTTTTCTGCTGAGTGTATTAGTGAAAATGAGATAATCTTCATTACGGATTGTGAGCATACAAAAGGCAGCCCAAAGCAGTAAGTGATACGCTCATTACAAAACCTCCCTGGAAAATGAACTACCAGGAAGAAAAAGCTACTTCAGAGCCACAGAGTCCCTACTTAAACTCTTTGGGAGTTTAGACAGAATAAGGCCTTCAGGGCTTGGCTTTGGAACATACACACCTAGAGTAAGGAGGAAAAACACTCAGGAAAAAACATGTGAGTTTAATGTAAATAATTATATTCAGTCTCCCCTGTTTGAACATTCTTTGTAGTATGAAAGACTTTCTTTAAGGAGAAAGTTACTGCCTTGTGCTCTTTGGGTCCTACCCTGAGGAATACATCCCCTCTGATCTACACCCTGAAATCATGTCTCTGCCATTAATGACTCTGCATGAAGAGTCTTCTCTTACACTTCTCCTGTTGTACTTCAGAAAAAACTTAGGACTTTGCACAAAAAAGCAGAGGATTTCTGTTCCAGGACTGTGATCCTTACTCAGCTGGCTGCTGTGCTGATAGTCACATTTACTTTGTAACCAAAGCATGCTGGAAAGCTTCCCCAGTTTGAATATCCCTTCCAGAGCTGGTAAAAGCATGCATTTTTTTAAATCAAGTTATCTTGTTTAATCAGGACTAAATAAACATATTACACACTAATAATAAAATCAGTGGAAATTCTCTACTTAATCTCTGATTTTCTTTAGAGGGTTCAAACAAAGACCAGCATGATGTCTAATCTTATGATCAACAAAGTTACATCACAAAGCAGCCTCTGTTTTATCTGTTTACAAATGAGCCTAATGTTGTTAGAGGGTGGTGACATTAACTGTTACTGCATCAGCAGATAATGCTGCCCCATTAGGCAGGCCAAACCTTGCTGCTTCTGATTGCAATTGCTTTGAGGAAACTCTAGGGACTATTTTTCATTCCATAGGACGTAGTTGTGGCTGGGAGATCCTGGCCTGGGTTTGTAGCAGGTCACAGCTGTAGGAGGACCAGGGCCTTCCGCAAAACCTTCAGCAAAACTTCCGGAAGAAGCTCCCAGGCTGTGATCCCATAGGCCTCTCCATGCTCAGCTAAGTGGTGTGGAGAGAGGAACAAGAGGGAACGAGCCTGATCTACTCCCCACTCCTTTGACGTGTTGTTCCACCCTGCCTGGTCTCCAGAGGAGACTCAGAGGAACAAGGACTCAGCAGGTAGCCACTCATGAGCCCACAAAGCAGGGACCTGGGGCCAGGGCCTGCCTGCCCCTTACCCAGCGATGACAGGGGACAAGCAAGGGGCTGCCACAGTGCCTTCCCATGCCCTCCACGCTGCCTCCTGGAAGGAGCCGCAGCTGATTATCATCATGCCGCCCACATAAGAGGGATGTGCTGGAAGGAACGCTACTCCCAAGAGCCTCCCACAGCTCTCTGCTTGAAGTTGAAAGACCGATCTAACCCTTAACAAACAGGAATAAAAGTACTAAGGAAGGAATTTTAATTGGCTAGCCCTGCGAGTGCTTTGAAGGTGCTGCGTCACTAGTGACTAGCTTTCAGCACACCTGGGCCAGCCAGAGGGCAGCAATGCTGGTTTTGAACTGGGGATGTTGCTGTCGTTGCACCTCGGCACCCCACCACTGCCCTGCACCATCTCGTCTTGCTGAACAGACAGGCTGTGCCTCACGCCGCTGGTAAAACCTGGGCTTGCCTCTGCACAGATCTTGCAGGGAGGGCGATGCAGGCTCCTGCTCGTACCTCTGCTGGCTCCATTCCCCTGGCAGCACGTGGATCGCCCATGTGCAGCCTGCAGCACCGCAGTGAACTGCAGCACAGCTAAGCACTCCCTCCACGCTGCTCCATCCAGGGGAGTCCCTTCCTGCCCAGGGCTGAGCACACTGTGAGAGCTGTGCTTGCAGAAAGAGCAGGCACGGGCAAGGAAGGAGAGTTCATCTGGACTGACACAAAACCCAAAGTGTTTTGGCTTGTTATCCCAATAGAAACCTGAAGGGATACATGCTGACCCAGCAAGCTGTTCAGCATTCAGCTGCCAGCCGTTTGTCAGATAGCTGGAGGAGTTAGATACAGAAAGTGCTGTTTTACAGGCTGGTCACAACAGTTTTCTAGCAAGTAGGAGAACCATCTTATCTTTTGCTGAAGGAAATCAGAGCCTGTATTTCCCATTCTGCACAGGTGACCTAAGCAGAAGATTGTGGGAACTTTTTGTCTTTTTTCCTTTGGAAAATGTGTGTTTTTTTGATTAAAAGCAAATGGCATCTGACATTAAGGTGCCTGAAACCTCTGTGCCTATTTTTTCTATCTACCCTTTGCAAGGATATCCAGGACTAAATATGAAGCTTATGCCCAGATGTAAATTAGCCATTATTTATGGCAATCTTGCACATAGTGATAACTAGAAAAGGTCACTGCTTTACATTTTTGGTTTGCATGCAACTTTGTTCAAGCACACATCTTCAAATATCCAGAGGAAAATTGCAAGGTTTTATTTCACATTCATTAATGTTTCCTTGAGAATTCCAGCCTCCAGCAAGAAATTTCTTCTGTGCTTTTAGAACTGCTAGTTACAAATTTCTGATAAGCCTTTTTACTTCCATTTCATACTCTCACTGTGTAGACACCCTGAGAGGGTGCAGCATGTGAACTCAGGAATAATCAGGCCTAGATGCAATTACAATGGGGAAAAGGGACTGCTGTGGCAGATGGGCAAATCTGGAATGATGAATGGGGGAGGTTTCCACCATCATCAGTCCCACCAACAAACTGTCTCTGGTGACAGCCCTGTCCCCATAATGACAGCAATGACAAAACGGTATATATAGAGTTCTACTATTAAAAGAAAATCTATTAAATTTTACATCCAAACCTCACCAGGGGTTTTAGAAAATCTGAGCTGTTCCTAAAAAGGTCAGTAGTTGGTATATGTGTTATCCTGATATGTTGAAATGCCTGAGTGAAAATAAACTGTTGAATGAGGGACCTTCTACAAATGAGTTTTCTAATAGCTTTGATATTGTTGTCAGCACAGATTTCACGGATGAGCTGAAACTAGCCTGAACTTGCTATGCCACCCAAGTTCATCAAAAATGTAGTAGGAGTTGGAAGGGGAGAAAGGCCCTAAAGGTGATTCTCACCATCTTTAAAACTAGACCAGTTGTCCAGAACAGCTCCAGTGGGTAACTCTGTGGCTAGCCATCATCTGGAAGAAATCATCTGAGCCATCACTGATCCCAGAAATGACACCATGCAAAATAGGTGAGAGACAAGTAGACAGAATCCAATAACATCAGCCTGAGAAAGTTCAGGTTGGATGTTTCTTTCAGACAAGCACTTCATATACATCATGACCTTCAGAGACTGTAAACTCTTATCCTGTTAGGGTTATTTTAAATCAAAGGCTAGTGTGCCAGCAGCTGCACAAGTGAGGAATGCCTAAGAAAATAAATACTAGTTAAGAGTGCTATTTAATGCCGTTAACTGCAGTGGGTGGAGGCTGGAGGGCAGTAGCTTTTAACAGGTTTTATTTGAAAGACTAAGTGTGGTTGTCACGACAGTTGTCTTTGTGGCTGAAGTTGTATTGCTAACAGATGGAAATCTGGCAGCTTTTTCTAATTTATGCAGATGCTTTGCAGAAGGAGTTACCATCCTAAGTGATTCTAACATTAACCTTACAGAAACCTTTCTCCACTGTGTTAATAAACAGAACATTTTAGGGCTGCTCTGCTAAAAACACTCACAGAAATGTTCAACTCCCTTTTCAACTCGTCAGTTACTCTTAGAATTTATCAGGAAACTTCTTTTGCAAAAAATCTCTTACTGAATTGGATATGTAGCAAAAGTCAATCTAGTCCTCAAAATATCTGTTTTAATTATAAAATTACCTACCAGGTTGTGTCTTCACTAATGAGCTAAGCTTGTGGACTGTCTTGTTCTTGAAAACTGGCATTCAATAAAATATCTAACAAGCATGATTTAACGAGAGAAATATCTAAACTGGCAATCATTTAAAAGGACTGAATAATATTCTTAATAGCTGCATGATGTTTCATCTTTTTGCTTTGATTGGCGCTTTTTTAATTGTTAACACTCTTTTCAAACTGGCAACACATTGCCTCATTCTAATCTACAACGAGCCCAACTGTATTACCCGCCATCATGACTGCTAAGTGGGCTCAGGAACAATACACCACTGAGACATTTTATAGACATAGTATATGTTATGGCTCTCCAACTGTTCTTTACAGCAGATTTTAAGAAATCAAGAGACCATATACTTTTGTTGTCCCCTTTGACAGTTGTTTGGGCATGCACATGTTGTAGAACTTAACTGATTAAAATATGCGTATAGAATCTGTGTCCTGGTTATATAAGATGAGTAAAGTGGATACTTGCTCTTACAACTGTGGTTCTTTGAAACAACTGTTTGCACAGATCCACTCTGCAGGTGCCTCGCATTCATGAGAGCAGAACTCGTGAAACTATTATTCACTGTTTCCATGTACACACGTAAGTCCCTGTTCCTTCCCTGAGCGCATTTAAATGGATGACACTTCAGCCCTCACTAACTGAAGAAACTAGTAATATAACTCTGTAATGAACACAGAGGAAAATATGCAACTGTGAGAGTCATGAAGGCCATAGGAACATTTCAGAGAATGAGTCAAAGTTAGTTCTGATTCTTCAAGCACTATCCGCATGACTCATGAGCCCTCTTTTGGGTCTGAGCAAGCCAGCTTGAACCAAGAAACATGCCTTCCCTTAAATAAAACAGCCACACTAGAAAATAAATCAGTTCCTAAGTTTAGATACCTTTTCCAGGCAGGCCAAATCTTTCTATGGAGGCCTTCAAATGCAATTCCTTCTGACCACTGTCCTTACAGGAAACACAGACACTTCCTTTAGGAAACCTCTTCTATCACAAATTTTTAAAGCTAGGTACAAGTCGGTTTAGCCAAAAGAATCACCAGCCATTTATTCCCATGTTTACAAGGAGACTGACTGATCTGCAAATAAAAACTGTGTACCTTTTTGGGTTGCAATCTTGCGTGGTAGCTCTTTAAACATGAACGAGACCTCTCAGCAGTCCTGCAGCATGGAGACATGAGGGGCAGAGAAGCAGCGTTCAATCTGCAAATAAAAACTGTGTACCTTTTTGGGTTGCAATCTTGCGTGGTAGCTCTTTAAACATGAACGAGACCTCTCAGCATGGAGACATGAGGGGCAGAGAAGCAGCGTTGGTTGCAGTATTGGCAGCAAGTTTGAAGGTCTGTTGCACAAACTTCACAGAAACAGCTTATCTTTCATGCCTGGCAAACCCAGACAGCTTTCCAGAGAGGAGTACAGCTCCTACAGCAGGGTAGTAGCACTTGCCTCCTGCTGCTCCACATCCCCAGGGAAGATACTGGCTGCACATGAATCTCTCCTCCTTTTTCGCCCAGTGATCAGCACAGAAGAAATCGTAGGTTGTGGTGACTAAACATACCTTGGAACTATTTGTAAGTAAAAATTTCCACCTCCCTCCTAAGGGATCTATATAATTCTTCTGGATGATGCTGCTGAAGTGACCAGACCATTTGCTATTTCTCATTTATTTCTCTGTCAGGATGTTTTATCTGAAGAACATCAAGAAAGTGATAAACTTTCTCTTATACCACTGAATATTTAACAGCCTGTGTCCCAGATAGCTTCACTGGAGTTCTGTAAAAGACAGGCAGACATTCAAGTGGAAGGACACTAGCTGTGTTACAATGACTGGGGAAGACGAAAAGAGATGAGGACTGCAGGAATACAGTAATGCCCCAGCTCTCTCTAAGTGGGGATAGGAGAGTCAGTGACAACTTCTGAAATCCAAGGCTTTCTGAAATAAAAAGTTCTTTCAGTTGCTTGACAAACATTATAAGAGTCCAGAGAGTTAGACGATATGTCAGGTGGGAAGTACTGTTAGTTCCAAACAGTTTTACAAGAAATTTAAACCATAAAAATCCAAATTCTGTCCATAAGTAATACTACACAATTGAGTCTAGTAAGCCTTTATAGCACTTTATGCCTCAAGTGTCTTGTGAACTGAAAAAGATCAAAGGCTGTAAAAAACCTCCTAGTTGATGACTGTCTCACAGGAAACACTGAGTGGCTTGAAGAATAGGGCCCCAAATGTATACTTGGAACCCAGTTACATTTTAAAGTATTTAGGGTTTTTTTGATCAACATTCACTACAGAATGTTGATCACAGAATAAACCACAGCTAGAAGAAATCACATGCGCCTGGCTTAAATCTTGGCCATTAATTAATTAGGCTGTCACTAACTAACAAGATGTCTATTTTAGTTAACCAGTTAATGTTATTGTTCATGTTCTTGTGATTTTGCCCTTCATTGGACCATTTATTGTATAGTTCACTTACGAAATTCCACTGCTTATGTAGATAAATAGTAATAATCCATGAAGGATGTCCCCAGCTGTTTTCAAATTTTGTGACCTGTGTAAACACTAAGCTTTGAAATAATTTAAGTTAACTTCTACTGAGGGCAAGATAATTCTGAAGCTGACTGATTTTAAGCATTTTAAAGTCTATAAATACATGTGGTCTCAAGTGAGTTTTAGATTTTGTATTTCATTTCAAAATAAAGCTAACGCATTCACAAGTCTAGCAAGCAAGATATAAATCAGTATCCGCTCCTCATGATATTTGTATTCTTACAGGTTTTACATCCATATTAAAAAGGCATCTCTAACATTTGCAATGCATTAAATGACTCCCATCACAGATTTCCCCAGGCAACAGAGTGCCCTGTCAAGCACTGCACAGTAATTTTGATTAATTCTACCCAAATATACAGCACATTAATTGTGTCACATAATGAAAGTGTCCATTCTTTCTTTAAGACCAAGAAATAGAGCCCATCAGAAGCAGAGCTCTGAATCAAATTATATTATGTTTAGAAATCACAATACTGGACAAAGGCCCATATCCTTGTCTGTTCTACTCCATGTTCCACTTTTACAGTACTCTTACTTTTTCAGAATATATGTATTCTGAGATTTTCTATTTTTCCTAGGAGTCGCAAAATTGGACTATCAATTTTAGATTTGTGTGAGTGCAAAAGAAGAAACACTTCTCTATATGTAAGACTGTATAAGCCATTCCTTCATTTCCAGTCACATACACAAGCATAGCAACTCTACATGAAGAAACTTTGTGGGACATTCATGTTTTCAAAGGGCAGAATCTACCTTTGCACAGTGCAGCCATAGAAGAACTCTCAGATGAAAGAGATGGAAGCCACATACAAAAAATGCCCATGCCAAGAGCTATGCGGAATAGCAGGGGGAGCCCCTACCCCAGCTGCCAGGAGGTTTGCATAAATGATGAGTCAGGGGTAGATGGAGGACTGGAGCTTGTTCTCTACTCCCATGTGTATGCAAAATCCGTGAAATCACAGTTCTTCTCTTCTTATGTTTTCACTGACAGCTGTTTGCCAGACCAAAAACATTCAACCTTGGAATACGTATTTCAAATGTTTTTGTTTTGTTTATTACTTTAAAAATAGAGACAATTTTCTGGAGACTAGATGAGACTGTTGTAAGTGTCTTTTCTAAGCAACGCGCTCAGCAACCAGATTTAATGTCCTTGACAAGTGGCTGTAGAGGTTTAATTTCAGCTATATCTTTTCTAATTTTGGTGCCCATTCAAAATTGTTATTCCATTTATTCAAGCTACTTGGCATTCAGCACTTCAAGTGCTGGGCTGAATGACATTCAATGTCACGAATTAATATTTTACAAATTGAACAAAAATTGGCCATGTCCAATATTTCTCACATTAACCTATAACAAAAGTGCATGGTACATGACTTCAAATTGTCAGTTCTGATTAAAAAGCTAAATTCTATCTATCTGCTTTGGCCATGAAATCCCAAGTCAGTAAACAGGGTGAGAGGAAAAAGGGACTGTTAATGACCTTATTGAGTCATTATGGACCTGTGGAACTTTTCAAAGTTACAACTGCTACTCAGAAATGTATTTAATGTATAATCCATTTCTTTAAAATTTACTGCTATAAAGAGAGTAACATCGGTTCTTAGAGTCTCACCTCAAGGTCTTCAGGAAGAGACACTTGATTGGGTCTTAAGGGAGAACACTGCATTTGAAGAACAGCTGAAACAAAAGAGGACATCCCTCCTCTTGAGCCCTTGCTACCCTAGCTTGTAACATATCCACAAGAAGTGAGACCGTTCTCACTTCTGTGTTTATCCTTCCACTAGGTTGTCAAATCAGGCTTTATTATAAAGTGGTTTCTCTTGGAATTACCTTTAACATAACCACATTTTGGAGAGAGGCACAATTAACCTCTTTTCTTGTACTAGAAAAATTAGTAACTGATTTTTTTTTTCCTGAACCAAGGCATTGCACATCATCTGTTCTCCAGTGAACTCTTTGGTCAGTTAATAAAATCATAGCAGAAATCATTGGTAGGGTGTACTAAGTAATACCAATCTCCAGGATGCTATGTCAAAAGCCAGAAGCATTTTTCCCTGGCATATTTTTGATGCATTTGTACATAAGGGTGCAGGCCTGGTCTTTAGGTTATACACTTCTGAGTAAAGTATTTGTATTTACATTAATTGGTGGTATAATTCTATGCTGTTTAAAACTAAGCAAAGTAAAATCTTTACAGAATTAGGACTATATGTCTTGGACAGGAAAAAAAAATTAAATGTTCTTCATTTAGTTTTGTCCCTCTTTAATTAATTAATATATGTGCATGTATATATATGTGTATGTATACGTGTGTATATAATGTTTATTTTTAACTGTTTTTTTTTTTTTGTGGTTAGTGAATAAGAAAAATAGAAAAATGGGGTTACCTGGTAATAGAAAATGTTATTTAGCCATGGCAGCATCAGTGGAGTATCACCTGCCCCTGGGAGTCCTGCAAATTCATTGTGTTGGTCAGTCCTCCTATATGGCAGTTACACCTCCTGCTGCACACGCAGGCTGACAGAATGTGTTACTAATTCAGCACAGTATTTTCCCACACTGCCTGCATGTTCTGATTAACCTGTCTGTCTGTCTTTCACTGGTTCCAACAACCAACTAAAACAACAGACACTTCTAGTGTGAGACCAACTAAAAGATTCTTTCAGCAGCTGTCAACTGGAAAGCTTTGTAAAATCAATAAATGCTTCCAATCTAGTTCAGAAATCTGTGAATCACCTAACGTTATTCTTTTTTTTTCCCAATAGAAAAACCTAAATAAGAGTGTGTTTATTCAGCTCGTTTATTTGTTTGTGTAAAGACCTTGGTATTTGCATGTATTCTTGAAGGAAAATGAAGAATTAAGTACTTTTTTCCTGTTCATGCACAGAATGGCAGTAATCTAAGCACCAACATTTGAGGTTCCTGTCTTCCTCACCCATCTTGTCCTTTCATGAAAAAATGTTTTAACCTTCTAAATTAATTAACCATCATCCTTTCCACTGAAGCTATCAGCTAGAACATCATTTGTTCTGTACCATTGTTATTTGTACTACAATCTCAGGCAAAGTTTAACAAATTCATAAAAATATAGTTATTTACTGAAACAGTAATATAGATTTTTTTTCTATTAATTTCCAAATGTACTGGCTTACTTATACAACCTAGCAGACAGATGAAACAAAAAGTGTGCTAACTGGGGAGATGTAATAGCAGAAACAAGAAAAAACATTTAAGAGTATCTGTCAAAAGCTGAAAATGTTTAGGGTTTCAGAGCAGCATTCAAGAGAGGGCAGAGCTACAGATAAGAATAGAAAACATGGGCCTAAATACCAAAGAATTTATGAAAGTGGGTAAATAATGATACAATGAAATCTCAAGGTGCTCCCAATGCCTCGAACAAGGCCAGAGTTAAGAGGCCCTCTGAGTCAAGTCTCTGTTTGGTACAATGAGAAGCATTCCAAGCAAAACAGGGATGCAAAGGGCTGTTCAGTGGGAACTGGATGAGTTCACTTTACTTTAAGCGAGTGAACAGCCTCAGAATGGTAATGACTTCCAGTAGCCCCTGAGCTTGTAAATCAGTGACCTCGTAGTCATAGGCATCATATCACACTGCAAGTTAGTGAATCATTCAGGATTCCTGTATATTTAACATGCTAACCTAATCCTGGCTGACACAAAGCAATCTGCAAGGGCTCCAAACCAAATATAAATTGTGTTTGTTTGTTTGTTTGCATTTAATAACTTTTATTAATCTAAATTCAAAGAAACAAGGCTGTTCCTTCAATTAAATTGCTACTGTGAAAATTGAGTTGATGGTAATTGTACTGTCCTCTAATAAAGAATTATCTTTTCGAAAGGACTAAAGAACTGTTCCAGATGCTGTGTGTCACCACAACTACATAGTTATCATCCACAAGTTATATATGTTTCTCCTGCATGATAATGCTATAAATGCACTTGGCACATTCAATCTAGAAAGTGACTATAGTGATAGAAAAAGCTGTAAACACAAAACAAAAGGCCTCCCCAAAATTAAATAGAAAAAGAAAATAAGCTATGCTAAACTGGCCAGAACAAATTTAATATCATAAAAATCAGATGGTTATGTGAAGAATACTGGATTGTCGTGAGATCCTTTTGTGCACATAGTGAAAGAAGAGGAGGAGCAATCAAATATTAGCCACGTGAAAGAATCTCTCAGCAAGGAGAAACTTGATGCAAATACTGAAGCAGGTTTGAAGAACACAGAGTTTCAGGGAAGAGCACTATGAGGTCAGAGCAGTGAAAAGGATTTTATCAGCGGCATCCTATAGACTGTGAGCTCTGGGAGACCTAGAGTGGACAGAAAGGAGGAGGTTGAAGATGTTGGAATGAGAAATTAACGAGTCCATTACTTTGTAGTCGGAGAAATGAACATAGAGAAGTAAGAGCTACCAAGATAACATGGGCCTGAAAAGAGAAAAGCTAAGTATACTTCCATAACTAATTACATTATACACAGAGGGGTGTAATAGCAGTGCTGAGAGAGAAAGAATTTATTCTTGGTCTCAGCCTACCACAAATAGAGGGTAGTGGAAAGCCTTGGTCCTCTGTATATAGGATAGTGCCAAGGGCAATGCGATCTGCAAATGGCAAGATCACGCTTGGCTCTCCAGGAGGAAGGAGAAGCTGGACTTTGGTTTCAGGACTATGACTCTCAAGTGGCTACAGATGTTACCCAACTAATGGATTGGAATTAGTCTGGTAGGAATATGCAGGAGTATGGGTAGAGGTTGCTCAATGTAGCAATAATCACTTTTGAAGTAACAGCTCTGTAAATGTTTTGAGAGGTGCGCAATCACTGTGCACTGGAGCAGAAAGCTGAGCTCTCTCAAAGCAAATGCCACGGAAAGATGTTTGGCACTAAGACAGCTGCTCATAAAACTGAGTAGGATGCTGTCGGGAACATGAAGATTGAAGTAGCAGCTGATGCTGTCAGATTGGAGAGTTATCACATTTTTAAATGATGCAAGTCCTTTCTATTGGGAGTTTACATTCTGAGCTTTAACATTTATTTTAACAAAGAGAAGGCAACAGAATAATCACAGAAATAATCTTTCTAAGCGTTACTTCAGGTTGGAGACTGTTCATCAGGACACATTTTATAATAATACGTCTACAGCTTCCTCACAAAAGACTTTCAGAAATATTTCTTGAAAAGTGCTGTATTCCTGGCTGATAGACAGCAGGGGAAAAAGAAAAAAAAAAAGAAAAAGAAAAAAAAAAGAAAAAAAAAAGCCTTGTCCTTGTTTAAGTCAAATTTCCAGTCCTCCATAGATCTACTAATGAACACAGGAGCTGCCTAGAACAAAGCTCTGCTTTATGTAGCCTTATTCCCTCTGAAATGCTGACTAGGATTTAAAAACTAACAATTACTAGTCAGTTAATTTACATGAGGTTTGGTTTTTGGTTTGGATAATTTAAAAATGGTAATTTATACAAATGCATTGAGTATTGAGGGCAATGTGAAAGGTCTGTGTTTCTGGTGTCCCTTCTTATTACAGAATGGATTTTTTAATTTCAGCTTCTAAAAGAACAAATTTTTAAAAATTCTCATTTGAAATACATGGGCTTCTTTCAGAGCAAAAAGACTCCTAAGGCTTGGATGGTCTTTCCAACATGCTTTTGAAACTTTTCCAATTTTTCATTTTGTACCTCCTGCTCCCTGCAAAGCTATAATTAATAAAATCTTGTCATCAGAAGCTTCCTATTAAATTAAATCCTTTCACAGAATCTTCTCTCCATTTAATTCTCTTCTTCTTTAGCTGAATGTTTACTGATGAGTCAATTAGCCACTATTTTGTTTGTTCTGCTTAATGTCATCACATCACCATGAGATCACCACAACAAGCACTAATCAACAACAGCATTGTCATCTCTGTGCTACTAGAGCACTGGGGTCCTCTGGCTGTTTCCATCCTGTCCAGTGTGGCCTTAGGCAGGTTGAAACGGGCTCAACAGAGCCCATGAGGAACAAGGGAGGTGGATTTTCCTTAGTAATCTTTGCTGAGCTGTCTGCGGTGCAGCTTCTCAGTCATGTCCACTGGAGAGTGGATTGCAAAGGCAATGATAACAAAGGCCATGATACAAAGTGCAAGTGGATTGATGTTCACAGCTGGAGCACATCTTGTTATATGGTGAAAGTGACTGCAAGGAGGGACTACATTTTTAAAACGCTTTTATTAGGAAACACAGAACAGTTAATAGGGAGCAAGGTTCCAGATATTTTGATTTATATCAATATCAATGTGTATCAACATATATCAATGTAACACATCAGGAAGTTCTGGATGTATTGATATAATTGATCAAAGATAGCTGAACATTAGCTAGCTTTGAGTGTACTGAAGAGGACCACCATAGACTGAAGTACTGTGGAATTGAACAGAAGAGAGTAAATGCAGTCATTCAAACTTACCTGGTGACTTTCTTCCTTAAGAACAGCACACACCTATTTGCCCAGCCCTCAGAGACTGTTCTTTCAAATATCTGTAAATGGTCAGTATTCAACTCAAGATATATCAGGTGTGTCAGGTTGATGTCAGGTACAAGTATACCCAGTGAATTCTAGATTTGAGATCTTTTGAAATGAAAGTATTGTAAAGATAGAATGAATTCACTATTGTTTTTTGCTGGAGTGGAGGACACTACAGAACTCAGAATGAGATCCGTTTGACTGTGCTGTCATTCACACTATTATATAGATTAGAGACCAATCAAGCCCAGATGCTGAAGTCTCTTCGATACAGAAGGCCATTAAAAGGGGTTTGGGGCCCAGAGCAAATATGCATACTTCTTCACACAGAATCGCACAGAATGCTTAAGGTTGGAAGGGACCTCTAGAGATCATCCAGTCCAACACCCCTGCTCCAGCAGGGACACCTAGAGCACGTGGCACAGGGTGGCATCCAGGTGGGTTTGGAAGATCTCCAGAGAAGGAGACTCCACAACCTCTGTGGGCAGCCTGTTCCAGGGCTCTGTCACCCTCACAGGAAAGAAGTTCTTCCTCACATTGAGATGGAACTTTCTGTGTTTCAACTTCTACCCATTACCCCTCGTACTGTCACCGGCCACCACAGAGAAGAGTCTGGCCCTATCCTCCCTACAATCACCCCTCAGGTACTTGAACATGTTAATCAAATCTCCACTTAGCCTCCTTTTCTCCAGACTAAACAGGCCCAGCTCGCTTAGTCTTTCCTCATATGACAAATGCTCCAATCCCTTAATCATCTTCATGGCTCTCCGCTGGACCCTGTCTAGAAGCCCCACGTCCATATTGTCCTGGGGAGCCCAGAACTGCACCCAATGCTCCAGGTGCGGCCTCACCAGAGCTGAGTAGAGGGGCAGGATCCCCTCCCTCCACCTGCTGACAACGCTCCTCCTGGTACAGGCCAGGATCCCACTGGCGCTGTTGGCCATGAGTGCACATTGCTGACTCATGGTTAGCCTGTTGTCAGCCAGGAATGTTCTTGGCACCTCCAGTACTGTTGCTGCGTGACCTGACTGCCAAAGCACTGGCAGTCTCGATTTTGTGCAATGGTGGGGAGAAAGAAGCCTTTGAGAACTATTTTTGCAGTGGAGGAAATCTCAGCAGAAACGAAGCTTTTCAGCTATCTTTATACTACCAGTGATGTCAGCAGCACCCATGAACTCAGATATTCCATCTCAGTGGGATGGTGTCAGGACTTTCTGAGTGAAGACCAGGAAGACAGACCTAGATCCATCTCACCCAACTTCAAAATGAGTCTTCATTGTTGTTGTTGTTGTTGTTCAGTGGAGATAAGATCCTCTTAAAGAGACACCTAAGGTTTGAATCATTCTCCAGAAGTGTTTGTTGCATGGTTTAGACAGACAATTGAGTTCCTAATTGGAAACTTCAGCTAGGTAGACAGAGTGAGCATGGAGCAGATTTGTCAATTGCCCTTTAAAAAAAGAGTGCTATTTTCCTTCTTTCTGCAAGCCTTTTAAAACCCCCTAATGCATCCTCAGATTATAAGGGGACAGAAGTAGTGAGAAGTTTCAGAGGCGTTAGTGTTGATACCCAATCATGAAGCATATCTAATCTAACAAAGTCAGATCAGTCTTGAAATTTTATAGTTTGGGGAAACAAAAAGAAGAATGGACTAGCTCCGCAGCATCCACAACATGGCCTGTGTACTCTGTGAGGTGCCAGCTCTAAGTCTTAGTAGTATTCTGGCAACAATACATATTAACAGTGCAATTTCAATAATCAGCACATTTTGTCAAATAATTGGTACTCTGATGGTTATAAGAGGTGACACTGCCAGTGTCTCATAAAGGCTGAAAGAAATATTTCCCATTTCCATGCTGCATAAACAAAGCATGTCAGACAACCTCAGGAATGCTAATGATCTCCAGTACTTTAATACACTAAGTATTCATCAATTTAGCACTGACCACAACAATGCTGTAAGAGTCCTTAAACACATAAGAAACACATGAGAAATAATGTAAAGTTTATATGAGCTCATATAATCATGCTTGGTTATGGTGTCAAGCATAAGATCATAGAAATAAGGTCATGCATCCCATATCTTTCCTACTACAAGGTTGTGCCCTACATTATATTTGCTGGTGGCACATCCAGCCCAGATTTAATTGACTTGAACAATGAATCATCCATTACATCCCCTACAGTATTATTCCTCAACTTAGCAGATGACTTTGTTGGGATATTTTTCCTGATAATCAGACTTCTCTGTCCTTTATTTCATCCCTTTATATAATACTTCGCACTTACATGGTAACTTTCATCCAAAAGCTTTGCAAGTGTTAATTAACTGAGTTTTGTAACAGCTCCAAATGAAATGGATAAGGTCTGAGTCAGAGATATATACACCTAAGTTACTCACTGCAGACCATATATGAGATCATATCAAGTACAAGTGGGTCTATCTATCTCATTGACTGGGAGTTGTTTGGATGCACTTTTTGAGATAATCAAGTCATGAGAATTGTTTTCTAGGATGCAACTCTCTCTTAGTAGTATCTGTTTGCACAATGAAACACAGTTTACTCCTTTACTAATGTTTATGCCTTTAAAATGATCATACGTGTATCTTCCCCTAGTTATTATTTCTGTGCTTTTGATATTTTCTCTATCCATAAATACACCATTATTTTTTTCTTTCCCAATAACCCTGTGATGTGGAGATATATATTTTCTGTATAAATTCCGCTGTATACTCTATGTACAACAATCTGTGAAGACATGCAGTAGCTGTTAGCCTCCCAGGTTGTGATGTGCTACTACAGGCATAATCCATCTGGTTACTCCAGGCTTTGTCAGCTGAGGCAGAATAGCTCACTGTGCGTGTGCTCTTATTCCACTACAAGTAAAGTGAGCTCATATGAGTCATTAATGAACTGACGTTTTTCCATGCAGTTCAGCAATGCACCTTGCTCAGTTACCACATGTTCAATGAAGAACACCATCTTACAGCTGGCCAACAGTAACCTCTACAGGCCAACGCAGGCTTCCATCTGACCAAGGCCCAACTTTCCTTAATTTATGCATTTGTTTTTGTTTTTGTATTTTTAAATACAAATTATAAATGGCATTTTATTACATGCAACAGTGAAGGATATCAGATTTATAATCTAAACAGTTTGGGCAATATTTTGGATGATAACACAAATACAGGAATGAACAAGAAACATTCCAGCTGCTTTGCAAACTAATCTTTGCTCTAGTGTTTATTGCTGTCATTGAACATAATAGTTTTCTAAGTGTTTCTCTCCACTGAATTTATTAGTTTTTTGGTGATATTTATACAACAAGTGGTTTTTCTAAATCAAATTTAACCCTATAGCTTATCTTTGCCTCTGCAACACCTCACTCCTAGTTTTTTTGCAAAATATTTCTACTGTCCTCACTATTTTTTGTTGCCTCTCTTCATGAACTGAGAGTGGATGATGAAAACTCCTAGCCTGTAAAGATCAAGATACCATAACATGGAAGAAATGTACAAGTGCAGAAATTTCAAAGGATATGATTAGTTGAGAATTTTTTCTGTGTTCTGCTACATGCTTTATTACAATGTAAGGCCTCATAATAAAAGGAAAGGGAGAAAATCGAGCAGTGTCTCCTACAGGAAGGTTTTTGATACCAAAAGTATCTTCATGTAATGCCCATCACTCGTTCTCCATTCTAACAAAGCAAACTGTCATAGGAAAATGAACAATCCTCACTTGCCAGAAAAAAACAGCCCTGAAGTATAGGAAATAGTTTTCTTTCCAGGCAAAAACAACAATAAGAAGACAGTTCAGGGTAAGTTTTCAAAATCCCTACATGAACTACTAAACCACAGTGACTGTCACACCTGTATATTTAATGGGTGCTGCTGAGCTATTTACCTATCTTTCGATTTGATTTCGAAAAAGTTGTCAAAAACTGAAGATAGCATCTTCCATTAGCCAGAACTGCAGCACACAGACCTTTCAGAAAAATCTGCAACTTGAGCATAATTAAAGGATCTGCAAACTACCAGCCAAGATAAAAAGATCAAGGGCTAACATAAATCTTGCTGTCACCTGAGATGAGCTCACCAGCAACAGAAGATGTGTATTTTTCATTCTGTGAGGATTAGTCACTCAGGTGCATATAGGAGTTTGATGATTCTCTCTCCATTATCTGTCATGGAGCTCTACTTTGGACATGACTGAATCTCTTTTTCTAGAACAGCTCCTGTATCCACACATGCAGACAATTCTTTGGCTGCTAGGTCCATTTCAATGAGTGAACATGCTTACTGCCGAGCTAGTGTGGATTATTTATTTATTTCATGAGAATTTTTTTATGGGCCAACACTGAAAATTTCCCGGAAATA
>NW_010576461.1:46718-65892 GCF_000705375.1 Tinamus guttatus
GGAAGGACAGAGGTCTCAGACTGGCAGTAGCAGAGAATTCAATATTTATCTTAGACATATAAGTTGCCTTAGATCAGAATTGTAATTAGTAAGACACAGCCATGCTGCTCTGAATCTCTCTTGTCATTTTTTAACAAATGCTGAAGGAAATTGTGACAGAGCTTTTGTCACCAAAAGTGACAGAACCCTGGAACGGGTTTCCAAGAGAGGTTGTGGAGTCTCCTTCTCTGGAGATCTTCAAAACCCGCTTGGACGCAGTCCTGTGCCACGTGCTCTAGGTGACGCTGCGTGTGCAGGGCGATTGGACTAGACGATCTCTAAAGGTCCCTTCCAACCTTAAGGTTTCTATGACTCTGTGATTCTTTTCTCCATCTTTCTTATTTTCAGTGTATGAAGGTTTGATTTGATCATAATGTAGAATACTGAAAAATGCTGGAGTATCTGCAAAATATTTCTTCCTTTACATCAATCCCATATATTCTTAGGACTCTATGTAGTATCAGATAATATTGAAGTAAAATTGTTTTTTTCTCTCGTATTGCCTAATCTAAATAGAAGTTGACTAGATAAAACCTAGCAACACCTTTCTCAAGAGTTAACCCCAAATTATGTCCTTCTTCCACCAAATTCTTCTGTTTTGTCCCAAAATCTGTGAAAGTCACATAAAACATTGAAAGAATCTGTGAATGGAAATGAAGTTTCTGAAATAAAGAGTCAAACTTGTTTTGATACAAAAGACTACTTTGGATGAAGAAATCATTTACCTGGAAATGAAGATTGTGCAACAAACAGGAATTGAAATAACAAGAGACCATGCAATACCACTCTTCTTTAAAAGAATAAAGAATATCTATTTTTTATTACTTTTGAATGACCATTAACCATACCTAGTTTTAATCATACCTAGCATTAATTTCTCTGATTTATTCACTTGGCATTAAGTTTATACATTTCTTTCTGAAGCTGTTAGAAATAGAAATAATGTTGATCAGAAGTTTTCAACTCAAACGCTATACAAGTCTAATCAATCATAAACTGTTTTCATATGTGATGCTTTGACCTATTGTACCTGTTCACGGAGATACTTCCAGGCTTTCCTGTGACTGTAGTTATGTCTGGGCCCTCTCACTTGTGTTCATGTCTTTGTTCACTACGGAAAAGAAGTAGGATTGATATACCAGACACCCAGGAGTACATAGACTTAACTGCTTTTTTAACACTAGAGTGAATGCGGTTACTATAACTAATTATGACCATCCACAGATAAACTCTAGTAATATTCATCTGGACAACCTTAGTTTCTCCGTAAGAGCCAAATTAGGGCATATTAAAAAGTAATAGTAGTCTACAACTCACAGCTGAGAATGCCCACATGTATGTTGCTAGAGGTCATCTCTATACCTATGCTACTTTTTACTATTGCATTCACATGCAAAATAAAAGAACACTAATCATGGCACTTACTATATCCAACCCAGTTGGATCCTGCACTCCTTGGTCCCTATAGACTCCCAAGGCAGGATTAATCGGCTCCAACATAGGTCTCATGGCATTTCAGATGCCATAGAGCATAGAGCAGCCTTGGCTTTCAAAGGTTGTGGGTCTCCCCTGGACCCTGAGCTCTTTCTCCCAGCTTTGTGTAGATGGCTTAGATACCTGACAGTATCTCTAAAATGATGAGAGACTTGTATTTTGGCAATTTATTCCTGCTCCCAGTGTCGTAAGCTATGGAAACGCCATATTTTCCCATTCAGGAGAACCCCACTTGTGACAGAGGAGGGATAAGGGGAAACCTCATGAGGGGCAGGTTTGTTTTTGCACATCTGCTGAAGGTTGGCGTGCTGCATCCTCAGCAAGACACACATTGGCTTTTTTTTACACCTAGAGGGAGAGTCATAATCACAGTGAGGAAAAGGCCCCTATGGAACTTCTTGCTGTCAAGTCTGTCTTTATGTCTGCAGTTAAAGTCTTTAGGAACTACCCTATCAATCAGAAACCATTTCTGTGCCTACCACTGCTTGGAAGCAAAACACAGAGCATACTCTTGGTGCTAAATGCACCAACATATCCTGCTGGGAACTGCAGTGAGGTGGAAGTTAGAGGACACAGGGCTGCAGGGGTCCCTTCCAAAAAAAATGCCATGACTATCACTCACTCAGCCCCTGTCCTCTCTGCAGCACCCGCTGAGAGTCCTGTGCTGGCCAAGCAGCCAACAGACCCAGGACCAATCTTGGGAGCCTTTTTCTCTCTGAGCAAAGCTGCTGCTGGGCTGGCCATGGACAGACTTTCAGCTGACATCACTGCAAGCCCAGACGGAGCAGAACCCGTTAAGTGGAGCTGAGGGAGCACAGGGGAAAGTTCTCACCTTGCAAGCCTTAAAAGAAAGGTGCAGTCTCAGCTCCTTTACAGTCGAAGAGGGAATGGGCATAACTTTAAAGCTGCACAACTTTAGGAAAAAAAAAAAGGAGAGAGAGAGAGAGAGAAAAAGAAAATCACATTGACCCTCTTTTTTTTTTTTTTTTTTTTTCCTGCACACTTTAATCTGTTGGAAAATCTGATTCAAATGGGAGTTGTGTGCTTTGGAAAATCTGGATAGTGTGTCAGTTCACTTTAAAAAAGTGCAAAGAACAAAAAAGCCAAGCTCTCAAGCTCATGATGACCCTTAAGGGAACTTAATTAGAGCTAATGGTGAATGAAAGGTAGGCAGTTAAGTGTCTACCCTAGACAGGATACTGTAAGCCAGATTATTCAATGCGTGTAAAGATAATTTCTGTTTCTTGTTCCTGTCTCCCTTCCTCATTCCTCTGCCCTTTTGGTCAGAGGTGGACAGAAGAGCGAAGAAGGAGGTTGTGGGCAAGCACTGCTGCCATTCCTCAGGTTCTACTGCCCACTGAATTGCTCATCCAAAATTTTGATATTACTCAGCTTCTTTTCACTCCTATCAATCAGGAGTATGACCCAGAACTTGCCTGCTACTTACCAAAAATGAAAAGGAAAGAAAGAGGAATTCTGTGTAGATAGGGGTCATGTTCCAGTGAACTCATTCTAAACATAACTTTTCATTTCAGCACTGCTGCTCTGGCAGCAGTCTGAATTCCCTGTCCACCTGGTGCTCAGGGCTGACTGTTTCTATTCCCATCATGCCCCATCCCTTAAAAAAAAAAAAAAAAAAAAAAAAAAAACAACTCTGCTGCATATGGCAATAAGATAATAAGTTTCCTGAGGCTGGTCTTAGGACTTTTTATTTATGTTTTACAATTAACATACCATCATTCTGCTTTGTCTACTGCCATCCCTCCTTTCCTCTGGTCTCCATTAAAAAAGAATTGCTTTCATGCTCCATTTTCACATCATTTCATTAAAATCTGCCTCGAGTCACCGTCTCCTACCAGTCACCTGTGGGTCCTCCATATCCTTTCACCCATCCTAGGAGGACGGCTCGCAGCCACCTCAGAAGGAGTGAACTTGAATACAACAGGGACCTGAAAGAGCCTATTTCAAACTTCGCTTTCCTGCGATTTGACTAGTGCTAGGTTGGGGGACTGCAAAACAGCATGGTAAGTCTGTGAGCTCATTACAGCTGGCTTGAGCTGAAACTGTATGTATCTGATGAAATTGGAGGTGGGGAGCATGACCCCAATTTCTTTTTTTAGCGGCCTTGGACTTTTTTTGCCTTTCCTTATCTATAAAAGATTGGATGTCTTAATTTCACTTCCACACTTCATTAAAGTACGGGGCAGGGAGTCAGGAGGGCTGGGCTCTATTCCTGGCACAGAATTCCTGCATGACGTTGGTAAGTTACCCTGATGGGATCGTGCTGATGCTCAGCAACTCTGAAAAATCAGGCCACAGAGGTGCCTAAATATGGATGAGATGCCCACATTTCAAGCACTGAACTTAGTCGCCTTGCCTTTCAATTTCCTTGCTTATAAAAAATTAAGTTAATAATATTTTATCTGGCTCAATACTTTAACAAGGAGAGAAACTACAGTGGCTGGCATAAATTTCCTATAAAAGTGTATTAATTCATTTTTTAAAGGCAGGTTAGTATGTTAAAATGAAGATGCAAAAAAGGGCAAAATATCTTTAAAATTTTTCTTTTGTTTATCCAAATATACAGTCCAAATATACATTTGTAAAGGTCTATGACAAGATATCTGTCTTTTTAACTACAGAAATAAGCAAATATCTCAAAACAAATAACTAAGATTAATATTAGCTTATTTTTCTGTCACAAAAATATTAATATCATCAATACAGCTAAAGAAAGAGAAACAAACAGCTGTTATTGAGACTTCAATTTGAAAGCTGTACTCAAATTCTCACACAGTGATGAAACGTCATAGGCTTTCTAAAAACTACAGATCACAAGTTTCTGACACAGAAGGTTACTTTGCTTTGAATTTCATATGATGGATAAAGATGAATTAATCACTGGAGTAGAAGTTGGTGGTTGCCTAGGAACCAATGATCATGACCTCATTGCATTCAATATACTCAAACAAAGGATAACTCTAGAGGATGAAATGTATGTGATGCTTCAGGGTGGTTATTTGCAAAAATCTAAAAGAAACTATGAGCTACAATAGCTCAGAGGAAGTCATCTACTTTACAGAAATATTTTAAAGGAACCATGCTGAAAATCTATTAAGAATCTCAGAAGACTAGGACTCTAGGAAGTCTTTGTTCTACTGCTGCTAGTCTTTAATGAATCTGACAATATTAATGTTTCAGAATACACTCAGTTTGAATAAAAATTTTAAAAGAATAAACAGAAATCTAGGTACCCATAGACTGATTAGTTAACACTACTTCCAGGCAAAATAGTGGAAAGGTAACGTGTACTTCAGAATTAATTTATTTCAATCAAGTAGGTGTTGTCAAACAAACAAAAAATAGGTTATAGTCTTTCAAATTAGAAATTCTGACAGCAAAGGTTATTTCACACCTGCCCTGTGAGGAAAGGCTGAGAGAGCTGGGACCATTCAGCCCAAAGAAAAGAAGGCTGCGAGGAGACGTGGTCAGTGTGTATAAATACCTTGAGGGAGGCAGTGAGGAGGATGGGGCCAGCCTCTTTACAGTGGTGGCCACCAACAGAACAAGAGGAAACAGCCACAAAGTGTGACACAGGAACTTAAGGAAAAATTTATTGACAGTGAGGGTGACAGAGCACTGGAACAGGCTGCCCAGAGAGGTTGTGGAGTCTCCTTCTCTGGAGATCTTCAAAACCCCCTTGGATGCAGTCCTGCGCCACATGCTCTAGTTGACCCTGCGTGTGCAGGGGAGTTAGAGTGGATGGTCTCTAAAGGTCCCTTCCAACCTTAAGGATTCTGTGATTCTAGATGTGACTTCCTCTAGACTATTCTAAATTGTTTAAAGTAATCAAAAACAAAAACAAATATTCTAATTAAAAATAACTATCTCCGGAGCACCTATTTAATGGATCTAGAAAGAGCTAAATGACAACTCTTGAATATTGATAGGAAATAGTCATTGAAAAGATTTACACTTTTTAGTGGATTTCTTTAGGCATTGTTACTATGCCTTATACTGCTTAGCATTATTACCAATAATAAGGAGGAATAAGCATAAATTTTCCACTGACTTACAGATTAGTGAAACACTGTAATATGATAGGGACCAGACATTTAGCAGAGCACAATTTTTTCCATAAGCTGGAATCTAAGGAAAAAAAAAAAAGAAAAGAAAAAAAAATCTATTTTATATAGTGAAGAAGGATAAGTCTACTAAGTGCTATTAAAAGATGTAGCTGTAATAACTGGCCTGGCTGCCAGTTTTCAGAAGGTCGAAGTTCATCACTAAGGAGGGATCATCCTACACTTTTTCTGTCTTTGTCCACTGTTTCTAAGCCTCTCTAAGAAGAGACAGCACATGGATAGCTGAACTTTCCATTTGCCCAAGCCCAGCTGTCCCTTCCTTCTAAATGGAAAATCACAGGTCTAGGGTCAAGGAACAGGTATGACTCAAGTAATAGATAACTAGATAAAGTATACAGGAGATCAGACTAGATTTCTAAAAAATTCGACTAGTCCTAAAAGCTGTGAATCACAAGCAGCCTAATGCACAAGGTGTTCAACAGGAGGAGCTAAGTCCTGCTTTTTGCTGTTTAGTCTTTTTAGTATTTTACATTGAACAGTCATCAAATATAAATCCTAGAAATCTTAGAAGTGGTAGCCAGACTTCACTAACCACAAGGCCCAGAGCACCATCTTAGGAGATGTGACACTTTGGACATTATTTCTCTAAGGAGGGACAAAACTCCAACTTTCTGTTCACCAGAGGAATGCTTAGTCTCTAAGTGTTTAGCAAGAAACAGCATCTTAGTCCCAAAACTGTTTGCAAGCAACCCAGTCCCCGTGTGCACAGAGCCAGGGTGCTGGAGTGGGGTCTGGACACCTCCCGATCATAACGTGGCACAGTGTGCACTTCTAAAGGAATCACAGAATCATTATGGTTGGAAAAGACCTTCAAGATCATCAAGTCCAAAAGTAGCTTCCAAACAAGCAATTTTGGATCCTCGTCTTAGATTCAGGCCTTTATGTCACCATCCACCCTCTGGACTTGGAGTTTCCCCCTGGATACCTCAGCAAATAAGAACTGGTAGCTTGTTATTTCTCAGAAGCAATGCATGCCATTACTGTTCTCCTTTCATTTCTTCAACAGTTGGCATAATTTAAGTAAGTAAACTGGAGATAAAAAAGCAGGAACATAAAGAAAATGTGTATGACTGTTAGGAAAGAAAAACATTCAATTTAATCCATGTTTTGCCACTGAAATACCATCTGAGAGCACAGTTTGTTTTCATATTTATCCTACTCTTGCACACATAACTTTTATTAAACTACATTTAACTAAAATTAATCTGAATTTTCCTGAATACTTCCTTGCTTTTTAAGCTCCTGTTCCCTTGATTTTTTTAAGATTCTGTTGAAATTCTCTTGTTTTTTTTTCTCTGGTAATCAATAAATCTTGCTTGAACATTTGACTTTTAAAATACATATTTTTGCTTTTTAAGATTTTCATAAAAGTCCAGATCCAAAAAAAAAGAGAAAGATTTCCTCAAAGTGAGATGGCACATCTGGTCAGTACACTAGGGGCACAGGCCATGTGCAACCCTTCACTTGTTTTGTCTTTTTTCCTCCCGTCAGCAAATGCAACACCTGTCCCAATCCCAACACCCCTGGAGACAAGCCAGACTTGGTAGCATTAAATAGATATTAGCAATGTATGTCATTGGTTCTGAAATCTACATTATGTTAGGCAAGAACAGAAAGGAGGGTCTGAAGAGTGAACTGACCTTGAAAAAAATAGCTACAATGGGCCAAGCCAGCATATGTGAAAGATCTTCCTCACAGAAAATGAAATAGCAACCCTGAAGTATTTAAAATAGTCAAAACAGGAAAAAGAGTTCAACTTAAGTGTAATCATGCCACAAACGTTGTCCGAATAGTTCTTGGATTAATTCTTATGGTGTTACTTAGAGTAATGTCCGAGCTTATTGGCCTCTTCCAGAGAACCTACCAGCTGCCCGCTATCATCATTGCAATGCTCATGCACTCGTATTTTTCTTTTCATTATAAACCTGACTGCTATTACTTTCAAAACTCTTTTCCACTAAACACCATAGAGATCCTGTGTTTGTGTTGTTGTGTTAAGAACAGCCATTTTATTAGAAAGTACTTGACCTGTTGCACAGACTTTTAACTGTATGAATTCTAAAGTGTTTCAAATAAACATAATTAATAAAGACATAATTAATAAAGACTATGATATACCATACCCTGAATACTATATACTGCCTTGGAAATAACATTTGTATGAAACACACATTCTCCCTGGCGACACATCATGGACTTTGTGCAGTTTAAAACAGTGTGACACTGCTGCAGAACACCAACAGTCTGGTGTTGAGGAAGGATATAGGTAAGGCTGTGGACGGATACAGCGAAACATAGGAGGTAAAAAGGCAGACAAGGAAGAGTATGTAAAAGAACTCAAGCAATCCACTTAGAAGCAGTTCTTACCCACCTTGCACTTTTGTCAGTCGTCGGAAAGCTGAGCACCAACATATAATATTATAGATAGGGCTAAAGAGTAAAAACTGCAGAGCAGCATGGCAGGAAATTCACTGTCCTACATGAGAACAAAAATACAAGCTGTTATTGCAAAGTACTTGTCAAATCAGTCACTGGATTTAAAGAGAAAAACAGAACTGAAAATCTGGATAACAAAGGTTGAATTACTTCGGCCAATAATTGAGAGTGGGGAAATGCATATGCATATGCAGTCAAAGTCCTGTTTTCACTAACTGTGACAGCAGTTCTAACTGAGCTCTTTTAGAACTGGAATTTCACCCTAAATAACTGCACAATACAAATAAGCTAACTATAGATAACAACAGGGACTGAGAGAAATAAACAGCAACAACACAGAACTTACTATGTATTTCTGTGATTCTTACAGAGCAGAGGAGTACTCAGCCACACTTGCATACAAAGACGGAAGAAATAAGTAGGAATCATTTTTAATGCAATTACTTTCTTACATATGCATATTTGATTATTACTATATTTAATTTACTCAACTGCTTTTCAGGTGGGTGTCACTAAAAACAAACTAGAAACTTTGGTTGTAATTCAGAAAGTTTTAAACTGCCAGTCTGTGAGCAAATGCATCCTTACTTAAACAAATTGTATTTCAGGCACAGTGACCCACTGAGAGTCTGTGACCCGTAAGTACATATTTAATGTACAGCTAAACTGGGGATTTCACGTGCTAGAAAATGAATTGCTTCCACTGAACACTAGAAAGAAATCAGAGACAGGCACAGATTTATGGGAGGGATGTCTACAACATCATCTCCCCACACATGACCTGACCTCAGCAGCACCACCAGTTCACAGGTCTGAAACTGCACAACCCTGTCACGGCCTTGTGGCACCTCCAGCCCCTTGCTCTGGTCAGGACAATGTGCAGATGGATCACATCTGAGATGAGATGCTGCGTCTAACTGCCAGAACACAACGACTCTAGACAGATAGAAGGGAGGTAAGGAATAAGATCAACCATTTCATTGTAGAGTGGGGAGTTGTGCTCCTACCCACCTCAAATACTCTTGGACCTCCCAATGTTCACCTGATATATTTTACATTACTTTCAAATTGTTTCAGCTTTTCTCCTGTATTTAGGGGCAGAGAAAGGCATGGGAGGAGGGAAAGATGGACATTCCACAGCTCTGGCTTGCAAGACACAATCTCAGCATAACTGCAAGCACAGTCTGAAACCAAGATAATTTACTGGATTACTTCATTACAAAATAAATTGTTTATGATACTTTATGAAACACCCACTCCAGTGTCCATGAAAATGGAATGCTGTATTTATGAGGCAACCCTTATGAAAGGTAGTATAATTTTAGCATCCGATACTTGAACTATGCTAAAAATATATTACTTTGTCATCAGGGAACTGTTAGAGTGAAAAAAAAAAAAAAGAGAGAGAGAGAGAAAGAGAGATTGCAATCTTGAAGACTGGATAGCTCTGAATGGTTGAAAGCTGGGAGTTATAAGCAGTTATAGCACATTGTTCTCTGGTGGTCTGGTGCACAATTAAAAATTACAGCTGCCATCTAGACCGCTTGCTAGCCCAGGCCTCTGAAAGTTGCTTTCCATCTTGGGCTGGTCCTTGACAAACTCCTACACAAGCCTGTAGATTTTGGGAACGCAGAAGTGGCAGAAAGCTGATGACTGGTGGCAAGCTGTGTGATCCACTACAAAGCCGCAGGGAGTGCAATTCTACCCAGTTCTTCCCGCAGACAGCAAAAACAGTCTGCAAAAGGCAGAGCGAGGTGCGGGCTGCACACTTGCCGCAAGGTGATGTGCTCCCACGTGTCAGTTCTCTGGAACACAGTGGGAGCAGCTGAAAACAGTCAGGAGCAGTGAAGTATGTGCACGATCATCAGAAAGCAAGGAAGAGAGCCTTCTCTAATGAGAGGGAAGGTAAATAGAGCCTGAGAAACTGGAAACATTCTCTGGTTTGGCTTACAGCAGGGGAAGAAAAAATCTTAAAAGGCTCAGTGCACAGAAGAGGCCATTAATCACAAGAAATGCACTTCCTCAAGTACAGTAGGGACATGTAGAATCCTGTCATTTTTCAGACCATTATTCAAGAGCTTTCCAGAACTTCAGAGCATGTTGATGCCTTCCTTGAGACATAGGTTATACAGCCTGGTAATAGGGTTATTGATTTGAAAATGGCAGCATAGAGCTTTGTTCAGCTGCAAAAAGTCACCATTTTTCCAAGCTTTGGGAGCCCACCACATTTGAAACAGGTGCCTTGCCTCATTTGGCACCAGTGATTTCTCCCAAATATTGCATGAAATAAGTGACCTGGGAACCTGATGAACTGTAAATGGACCTCTCTCTTCTGTTCTCTTTCCATGGGGTATATCAAATCCCGAAACTGATGT
The DNA here is from genome assembly GCF_000705375.1 of Tinamus guttatus. The sequence continues at coordinate 57,208 of NW_010576461.1, forward strand.
GTCCTGCTGTGGCACTATTAAAAAAAAATCTGGAAATATTTCAGAACCTGTGGGCAAAAAGTCATGCCTAAATCAGCATCTAAAAAGAGACATTTATTTAAACTTGTAAAGAATCCCTCTGCCTTGACCTTTGAATCTAAAAACCCACAGACAGGTGCCATATTTGCACTGTACAACCAAGGATGGACTGAAACAGAGGACTCCAGAGGTAGCTGGGGGAAAATAAATCCCTGCTGACAGTAATGTATTAGGGCTCGACAGATTTTAAAAGTAAAAAATTCATTAAAAGCTGTAGTTTTTTAATAACACCAGGCCTTTAATTCTCAATTCACCCCGTCCAACATTGTCTATGCAAGATCCTGCTCAAATTCAACTTCCACATTGAACCCATTGAACCGAGGCAAATTCTCTTTAAAACAAAAATCTTCCAGCAGGTCCCCAGCAAGATGGTGAAAAGCTTTAGCAAGGATTAAGAAACAGGTCTGGTGCAGCTTTTCTGCCCTGTGATTTTGTCTTTAACATATATGTAGTAACCATATTTTTTCCCAAGTTTTTGTACTAAATTTCTGTTGGCAAAGCAATAGATCTGCACTGTTGGAGAAATGATAGGAGGGAAATTTTTTCCAAGAAGCTGTACACATTACAACAAGACAACTGTGCTCTGCACGAAGCTATGCATGCAGGAGCTGGGCTTTTCTGCCGCAACAGCAGCCACTGGTGAGACCCAGTGATACCTCGAGTTCGCATTGGCTGCACATGGCAATGTCCTTGTCTAAATGAAGAGGAGGGAAATTATAGGGGAGAGCCATCAACTCCCTGTGAAGCTGAAAAGGTTTTTCTCTGTTTATAGCAGAAATGCCTCTGTAAAATCCCATGTAGAGAGTGGTTGTCTAGAAGTCTGTTTTGAAACCAGCAGGCAAAGTTAAGAGAAGTGCTTTCTAACTGCTGCCACAAACATTGCTGACAGCTAAGTGACAAAAGGAGGGAGATGACAGCAGACCCTGTTGGTTTAACTCTTTACTGGGACTTGTTTAATGGGACTTTATGTTTGGCCATGTGAACTTTGAAATACCTAAGTTCAAATTTCACCTTCAGACTTCCCATCTGTTCTTATTTCATCCTCAGACTTTCCATCTGCTCCCATATAGGCCTTCCTAATGTGATGCCCAGTCAGACATGCTTTTACCATGTGCTTCTGTCTTAGGAATTTTATGGCATATAAGAAACAATAAAAATTTACGTTATACATGTTACCTGTGTTAATTAATTCCATTGCACAACAATGTTCTTTAAATGATATTGTCCAGAACATCTATTAAAACCTACTGTAGACAAATATGGCAATATTTTATAGTTCCTTAATGCCAGATGGGTCTGCATTTCAGATATTTGTGCTAATGCATTTTGCACTTAGGTACAGCACTGGGAAAAATTGACTGCCATTGGAAAAGAGTTAATAGTAAAATATGGTTATTAGCAAAAAGCAGTGAATGCAAGGTGGACATGGGCTTTTCTGTCCTAATTTTCACTTGAAAGAAATACAGAGTAACTCATGGGTATGCCATTTTACAAACCAAAAAAAAAAAAAAAGAAATATGTTATTTGGTGACTTCCACTTATTTCCTAATGCTCATGTGTAAATATTTTTATGTCTGGAACAGCAAGAATGTGTTGGCTAATGACCAAAGAAGTGCTGGATAAAATCCCCTCCACCTGTTCAGAGGGCCATTGTGCTAGAAAATAAAAATCATAAAATAAGCAGTGTAAGTTCACTATCATGGTAAGTTCACTAAGAATAATCAGTGTATTAAAGAAGCATTTGCTATCCAAGGGCAACCCTAGAACTTCTCAAATCTCAGAACTGAGACCTAACAGACATCCCAAACCCTGTGCAGCTCGGTAGGTTGAACAGGGGTCTTGCTTTGGACAGTGTTTCTTATTAGCTTGCTTGCTCCATAAGACCAGGTAGACAAGGCTTTGCAACAAGTGCAAGCTTTGCTTCTGAGACCTTCCTCTCCTCCAAGCAGTTTCACAAGGAAGCACCCACAAGGAAACCAGAACGAGACCAAGGATCTCACATTGGAACCCAAAGGTTGTCAGACACCAGGCAACAAGGGCTCCCCTATCACAGCAGACTCAAAAGCAGCCTCCTGTGAAAGGCTCTACCATACCCATCACCATGGGAATCTCCCTGATAACAAACAGGATTGGTTTTTAAGTCAACACCAAATCACAATGGTTAAAAGGCAACAATCATAGTTGTTGATCGGTGAATGGCCCTCAGCAATAAAAATGAGAAGAGATGCTTCCCTTGGATTTATTTTTCCTCAGAAAAGGTGTCCTGGGAGGAGAATGACAAGGAAAGAAAAGGGGGAGCAGGTCACAATATCTGTTAATGTGAGCTTCAAGAGTGGGTGTTATCGTGTCTAACAAATTTTTGGAAGCTGGCAAACAGTTATAATCAATGCTGTTCTTTTGCTCAGAGAGGCAAACAGGAAATTGCATCATTGTGAGAATGGGCATTTACAATAGTGCTATGATTCAATAATATTTTTATGAATAAAAGAAATAAGTGGAGTTTCCTGTTATTTGTGCTTTTATGACATGTCATGCTTATAAATTCTCACACAGCTGTGGGTATTTGTCATGATAATCATGAATCTTCATAATTTCCTCAAATTTTATTCCTTGTGATTTGTCCCTATATATGATGCCAACACCACACTTTTCTCTGTACTTTATTCCATATTATTCTGTTTTTAAACCAACAATCTTACTCTGAGAGAGAAGGGATAATACCTGTGTTAAACAGTAATGCACCAAAAAAAAGGATATATGGAGATACTGATCAACGTACAGGCAACCACAGACTAAAATCTGTTTGCATAAACTATTCAATGAATATTTATGCATACTAAATATATTTGTGAATAGAAAAAGGGTGAATTTGCAATTAATATTTGTGTTGAATAATTTTGATTTACAAATGGGGACATTTTGTTCAAGTTCACTAATTATTGGTTGGTTTGCATGTCTGTGAACTAAATTATTGTAATGCAAATTAGGAAAACAAGTTAATAGATGGTGCTTCCCTTAAGTTTTGAGGTTCTTCATATATTTTTTCATCCTCTAAAACATTCCAGATAATACACTGGATTGCAGGTAAGCATCCTTCTGACATTGTTTAACTTTAGAGTTCATCACCTTCATCTTAATCCATTATCATTCATTCATCAGTTAAATAATGATGGAATTGAAGGACTTTGAGAATTAGTTATAGGATATGAAGCCTTTCTTTTCTGTCTGGTTTGGACACATCCCAGGTCTACAGTAGCCAAAAACTGCTACCATCTGTTGGTGGACCAACAAGCTACAGTATGTGAAGTGAGTTTGTGGTCAAATGTGGGTGTCTCACATACTGCAATTAAACATATTGCCAACTTGTCATGTACTGTGGGATTACTCCCAGGGAAGGTGGTGGAAATCCCATCAGTTTAAGCATGAAGTTGAAGAATCCACTGGCAAAAGAAACAGACCATATGTTCTCAGGAGCAATCTTATCCTGACCACAAAGGCCTTGAGAAACACAAATTGTCCATGGCTGTGATTCTGCTACTGATTATCAGCAGATTAATCTCTTTGGAAAACTAACACTGAGACTACTCCTTTTTCTTTTTTTTTGTGCAAAAATGACATATAAATACACAGGAATTTCTTGGTTTGAGGTTTAAAAAGTGACTTAAGTCACTGCAGCTTCGTTGCATTTCACAATAAAGAGATTTTAGAAGCACTGTATCTACTGACTGTGTATTGTAGGTGTAGATCTGAATCACTGTAATGAAGAATTAAAAATGTGTTGATCTATACCAACCTATATTGAAAAAATAGGTTCACTTTAATTTTCTGCTCTTTCCAGAAAAGTTGTTAGTTATCAAGGCAAGAAAAATCATTAGAAAATCATTTACCTGTAAGTCTACAGGGAGTAACAAGATGACTTAGCAGCCTGTCAGTAGTCATCAGTTGCAGGTGAAGTTATGGTTCATCCAGTTCTGAGTAGGGTTCATCAGCAAGGGCTGCCTATGACCTGCTCTCTCAGCTCACATCTCTTGCCAATCAAACAAGGCTCAAAAAAATGCATTCCATTACCTCAGACACTTGCTTTTCCAAGCAATGGGTTATGTATGAACTTCTTCTCATTTCAGTAAAGTTACTGTCCTCAGCCCAACCTCAAGCTACTCTCTTCTGCAGCTCATGGACTTCCTGACTCACTGGAGCAAGAGCAGCTAGGGTAACAAGCAATTCAAATAAGTAGGTCTTTGTTGTTCTACCTCAGTTTCAGAAGGAGTGCAACCCTGGACCTTAGGAGAGCTAACTTTGACCTCTTCAGGGATCTGCTTGGAGGAATCCCCTGGGTGATGAGATGACTGGCTTCTTGATGAGATGACTGGCTGGATGGATGAGAGTGGTGGATGTTGTCTGCCTTGACTTCAGCAAGGCTTTCAACACCATCTCCCATAACACCCTCCGAGGGAAGCTCAGGAAGTGTGGGTTAGATGAGTGGACAGTGAGGTGGATTGAGAACTGGATGGATGGAAGAGCTCAGAGGGTGGTGATAAATGGTTCTGAGTCTAGTTTGAGGCCTGTGGCCAGTGCTATCCCACAAGGGTCAGTACTGGGCCCAGTGCTGTTCGACTTGTTCATCAATGACTTGGACGAGGGCAGAGAGTGCACCCTCAGCAATTTTGTGAATGATACCAAACAGGGAGGGCCGACACTCCAGAGGACTATGCTGCCATTCAGAGGGACCTAGACAGGTTGGAGAGTTGGGCAGAGAGGAACTTCCTGAGGTTCAAGAAGGACAAGTGCAGGGTCCTGCACATGGGGAGGAATAACCCCAGGCACCAGGACAGATTAGGGGTTGAGCTGCTGGAAAGCAGCTCCACAGAGAGGGATTTTGGAGTCTTGGTTGACAAGTTAACCATGAGCAAGCAATATGCCCTCATGTCCAAAAAGGTCATTGGGATCCTGACCTGCAGGAGGAGCGTTGCCAGCAGGTTGAGGGAGGGGATCCTGCCCCTTTCCTCAGCTCTGGTGAGGCTGCACCTAGAGTATTGGGTGCAGTTCTGGGCTCCCCAGGACAAGAGGGATGTAGAACCACTAGAGAGGGTCCAGCGTAGGGCGACCAAGATAATTAAGGGATTGGAGTATCTATTGTATGAGGAAGGATGAAGTGAGCTAGGCCTGTTTAGCCAAGAGAAGACTGAGAGGGGATCTGATCAATATGCACAAATACCTGAGGGAATAAAGTAAAGAAGATGGGGCCTACTCTTCTCAGCGGTGGCAAGCGATAGGACAAACGGGGATGGGTACAAGGTGAAACACCTTCTGAAACAGGAAGTTCCATCTTCATGTGAGAAAGAACTTCTTTCCTGTGAGGGTGCCAGAGCCCTGGAACAGGCTGCCCAGAGAGGTTGTGGAGTCTTCTTCTCTGGAGATCCTCAAAACCTGCCTGGATACATGCCAGTGCCACACACTCTAGGTGTCCCTGTTTGAGCGGAGCTTTGGACTAGCTGATCTCTAGAGGTCCCTTCCAACCTCAACCATTCTGTGATTCTGTGATTCAGCTTTTAGCCTTGCCTGTAGTTCCTGCTAAACACAGGTGAATATGGCAAATACATGAGAGAACTCCTGGGACACCCAGAGCTGAAGTCACCAGAGAACCTATGAGGGTCCTTCTGAGGAGGGCAATTACAGCGACCCAGTCCTGGGCCTGGGGAGGAAATTCCCTGAGCAGAGCCAAGCAGGACCCTTCTGGGACAGCCGCTACCCCAGGGCTCTTCAGGCTCTCACAGAAAGCACTTCATTCATAGACCATTGCTGAGGAAAATCTGTCAGACCCACTAATGGCATTACCGTGATCAAATTAACCATGTCAAGTAACTATAGGTCACAAGCTGTTGCAGTCCTATACCAATTCCTTCTCTGGAAAGACAGAGTTAGGCTGGTCTCTGCAGTTTTGGCAGGGAGGTAGCAGATACACAGATGCTGTTCTGGCAGACCCCAGTTTGCTAAGCTGATGGAGCACCTGTGCTCTGACTCACAGCAGAGCTCCACTCCATGAGTAAGTGGGTGGCATGGGCAGTCTCACTGCTCCAGTAGGCAGAAAGAGAACAATAATATTCTGGGGAATGGAAAGTCATGCAGCAGAACTCCCTCCCTATCACAGGTGCAGAACTGCCACCCACAGGTTTCTCTCATCCTTTTTGCAAATGAGCCATTTTCCTTGTCATTTTCCTGGCAAAGACCTTGCAAGGGACTACCACTCTTTTCTCCTGACTCAAGAAAGTTTCCTGCCTCCAGCAATGTGGTAAACAGCTCACATGCCTCTGTGACCTCCCCTGTCCCAAAACAAGCAAAATGAAAAGCTCTCTCTTTCTGAAATGTAGTCTGACTTTCTCCATGTGTAGGAAGGAGAATGATATTTATGCTCACCTGTCATAAAATCTCAAATTTCACACAGGAAATCAAAACCTTGGAAAGCACACGCACATAGCGACATTGTCTAAAATAAGTCGCTCTGTCTGTATCCTTAAGGTCCTGCGCCCTAGCATAGGAAAATAAATTTGTGAAAACAGTTGAGAGAAAGGAGGAAGCTAATCACTTTGAGTAGAAATTTATCACAGTCCCTTGAAGATACCTAACAGAAGTTCCACAGGTAGACATCTGGTGAGGCTTAATAGTCATGAACAGTGAACACATCAGGTCCTCATTAACAAAATGTGAGTTCATAAGGAATAACTCTCTTGTCAAACTTGGGAAAAACTGACACAAAAGAGACCCAGGTTTGATACCTCTCTGTCAGGTTGGGAAGAGAATATTTCTTCAAATCCAGATAAACTTCTCTCTACCAAAATGTCAATGAGCATGATCAAAGCAATGTATGAACACGAACGCAGTCCATCTTGGTCCCACACAAGCACTAATGCTGATCAGGGCTGGCTGTGTGTTTGTAGTGCTCTTTCGTGTTTCGTCTTGATGTTTCTCCTGTTTTTTTCTCACTGAAACATGAAAAAGCATTTATCTTCCTTCAACACAGAGCAAAAGACACACTAAAATATCAACACTGTTGCTGAACTGGAATCTTTTCTGCACACCATGTCTAGTGGTCATAGGATCTTTTAAGGTGTTTTCAGAAGTCCCTCAAATACTTAGGAAGAATTCCTGCTTGCTCTATGAGTCCCAAAACTCATAATAAGAAAAACAAATGCTTTTAATTCCTGACACTTTCAATCTTTTCCTGCTTCCTCTGAGTTCTAATTATTCCCTGGGAAACATTTTATATTTAGAGAACATCTTGATCACAAACACTAGGTTAATATATTATCATACGAGATTCAAAATGAGTCTGGCAGGAAATATATCAACTCCAATTAGCATTTCCTGCATCTTTAATTCAGTACAAAGACTTTCCTGGAATCAAACACATCATCATAATTTTAATAATTCACACTGACCCTCTGGGACTTAGAAGTGAAGTGAAAAACACAGCAACATTGTCTTTTGTTATTGCTCCAAGTTGTTCAAGGATGATGAGCAATGTTCGGATGAGGGCTGTTGTTTTATAACATAATTCTTTGTTGTTGTTGTTGTCATTTTTGTTTGTTTGTTTGTTTGTTTTCTTTTTCTCCTCTTTGTAAATCAAAGTTCTTTCTTTTCCTGGAGGATTTTCCCAGAAGTGGCTCCCTGAGGGCCCTGCACTTTGGGTGTCTTGCAGCACTTCTAGCTTATCAGAGAAAGCCTATCCTTTCTTGGGGCCTCATGGACATGTATCTTTATACTGTGCTTTAGCTTGGTATTGCTTACTTCAATTTCATATAATATATTAGGAAGGAATTTCTCCATTCTGCACTGTTGTAAATATGTCTGTTATCAATAAATCATGATTAAAGGAGTGTCCTGAATATATAGACGAGGGAAGGAGGGAGTTATAAAGAAACATTTAGATTGACCCAAAATAAATTATTTTATTTTTCTTCTTGCTTATATATATATATATATATAAACTCTCAGTCCAGAATAATAAATATTTATTAATATAAATAATAAATGTTTTTTAAAAAAGTTAAATTCATGTTTCTGGGTAAAGTTCCTCTTTAGCCTATGTGCCTCCATGAAGACCTAGCTGAAAGTCCAGATTAGTTTCCAAATCTTCCTCGGAAGATCCAGACTTACTTACGCTCTCTAACAGAGGACACCCTTCCTGTCCAGTTTGTAAAGCGGATTTGCATCATTCTTCACATGCTGCATGGGCATCATTAGATATTAAGTGAGTCAGAAAGAAACACAAAGAACAATTCCCTAACCTGGTGGAAATGGGACAGCTATGTTCCACAAGTGGTTTCAATAAATATTTAAAGATTTCTGCATAGAAAAAGAGCAAGGACCAGGGAAATTGAGGAAGCTCTTCTCTAAAGCATCTTTCTTCTGACAACAGTTAGGCTATAGTCTTGGAATACTTGAATCTCAGGTACAGCTGTACCACCCTTTAACAACAGATGACTAGGAGAAAATAAATCAATTTTTTTTATACTACTCATAGAATCACAGAATGCTTAAGAATGCTTAAGCAATCACAGAATGCTTAAGGGACCTCTAGAGATCATCTAGTCCAACCCCCCTGCACAC
>NW_010576461.1:66387-91745 GCF_000705375.1 Tinamus guttatus
TCCTCCCCAGGTGCAGGACCTTGCACTTGGCCTTGTTGAATTTCGTGAGGTTTTTCACCACCCAGTTGTCCAGTCTGTCCAGGTCCCTCTGGATGGCAGCGCAGCCCTCTGGGCTATCAGCTACTCCTCCCAGTTTGGTATCATCAGCAAACTTGCTGAAGGAGCACTCTGTGCCTTCATCCAGGTCATTGATGAATAAATTGAACAGGACTGGACCAAGGACTGACCCCTGGGAGACACCGCTAACTACAGGCCTCCAACTAGACTCTGCACCGCTGATCACCACCCTCTGAGCTCTGCCATCCAGACAGTTCCTAATCCACCTCAACATCTACTCATCTATCCCACACTTCTGGAGCTTGCCCAGGAGGATGTTGTGAGGGATGGTGTCAAAAGCCTTGGTGAAATTGAGATAGATGACATCCACTGCTCTCCCTTCATCTATCCAGCTGGTCATTCCATCATAGAAGGTTAGTCAAGCATGATTTCCCCTTGGTGAATCCATGCTGACTACTCTTGAGCATCTTCTTGTCCTCCATGCGCCTGGAGACAATGGCCAGTTATGAGCCGTTCCATCACTTTTCCAGGGACAGAGGTGAGGCTGACTGGCCTGTAGTTGCCTGGGTCCTCCTTCTTGCCTTTTTTGAAGACTGGCGTGACATTGGCTTTCTTAAGAACTGATTAACCATGCTAAATTCCTTTTGGCTGGCAGACATCTGCTTGGGATACTTGCAGTTCCTTCTTTGTCTGGTCTTGTTTGTGGACTCTCTTCAGGTCCTCACTCTCATCTTCATAGCAGGGTTTTAGAGAGGATTAAAAGACTGGCAATGAGTCTAGGTCACTAGCCGTGTCTACAGGTATCAGAGTTTCACAATTTCTCTTTACATTTTCATAGCAGCCCTGAGACCCTTGGTTCTGGCTACAAACACATACAAGTTAGTCTTACTTGGTTGACCTAGGGTGATAGACCGAGATTTTTAAACAAATGGCAAAGTGTGTTTCCATGTCCTCATCTTTATGCCCACATTAGTTGACTCTATCATGTACTAGGTACCTGCACGATTAGGAGTGCACTTCACACTATCTATACAGCTGTAGACACTGCCAACCCATTTAAATTCTAACTCTGGGATTTAAGTTGCCCTTAGGTCCTGAAGTCTCAGTTTATGATTCTGAATGCATCTTCTTGACCATCAAAACCCACCTCCTGGAGGAAGGGCGTTCACGACTTCAGCATATCTTTGCAAGATAGATTTTCATCCTGAGGAGCATTTCATCTCATCTTGTGTTTATTTCTTCTCTCCAGTCTCTCTTTGTCCCCTCTCCAACCTGGCTTTGGTCTCCTCCAGCATCCTGTTTTGGGTGTAACCTTGCATTTGGTTATATCTTCAGTTCCATCTTACTTCAGTTGTAGCTTGAGTTCCTGACAAGGCTCCAATGCCAGATGATTTTTCCACTAGAACCAGAACTGCCTGAGCATGGGCCATCCTCTGCTTGCTGTAAAGCTATTCACTGCAAACCTATGAGGCTAAATCAGTAATTCTGTCAGCAATCAATACCTCCAGACCCATTAACAACATCACAAGCATACAAAAGGTTACTGCTTCACCCTGTGCTCTTGGTGTCTTGCAAGCGCTTCCAGTTTATCTAGTTTTCTCACATTTGTCACAAAAGACAAAATGTAACAATACTTATATGTCTTATGCAGTTCATGCAATTTTTGAACCCTATCACCACACATTTCATCTCATGGAAGAAACTGACAGGACAGACAGAGTATTTTTCACTTTGGGAAACCACTCCAAGACATTGGATGTGTACAGAGCACCTACATTTTAATTCACATTCTGAAGGTTTGGCAAGACAATGGTGGAAGCTAGCCATCTAAGTGGAAGCTAGTCATCTAACCTTCAGGGTAGTCCATAGAGGAGTCCAGTTTCCTCAACGGTGGGTGAGAAGCAAGTCTGATTCTATCCCAGGCAATTCACTCACTGAAAGTGGGCCACAAAGCGTAAAAGTAATCAAGATTTGTGGCTGAGAAGATAAAATGAACAGTGGTAGAGAAGACTTAGTAATTTTCACAGTCAGGACTGGATTCATAATCTTTCTGAATTTCTGAAGCCATTTAACCCTACATCTACAGATAGTAGTAAGAACCTGCTTTTCACTTATGCTTATGTCCTTTATGTCTTGCATTAACAGCTAATTTAAACCTCTTCAAGGTTCCTTAGAGATACATCTCTAAAGCAGTGTAAAAGAGCCATACTATAAGTTACTCCAGGCTGGAAACCTTTTCTCTCCTAATATTTATTCAGCTTTGTGTGGATTTCTTCAGTATGGAAACTATATGAGGTTTTAATTGAATATATCCCCAAAAGCCTTAAAACATTGCTGCCATAGATGATCATTTCCAAGAACTCTCCTTTAGAACAATTTATGCACTGCACTTGCTAAGAACACAAAGATTCACAAAGTGAGTATGAACTATCATACAGAATACTTGAGCTGTTGCCAGAACCTACATGAAATGAAAGTATTTGCATAAGTGTAAGGACTGCCCGATTTTTCTCATGGTTTACCCACATAATTGGAAAGTTTTGCCAAAATTTTTCATCACCAACTGGTTTGTGCTTCTATCTCAGAGCATATGGCATGCAATCCACCTCTGTGCAGAGAACTAGCACAGTATTTTGGGGTTTGGGGATTTTTTTGCTTGTTTGTTTTTTTCCAACAGGCCTTTGGACAGAAAAGAACTCCAGTCACCAAGCCTTTTGCACACTGTGATGTCTACAGGTGATTTTGCTAGCTCTGCATCTTTGAGCCAATCTTTTTGGACTGAGAATAACCAACCCAAACTCCAATAGCCAAACTCCATTCCAAAACAGAGTGTTGCCGTATTGATTTTATATTTCAAGTCACCAGAACAAGCAGTTTTCACAGCAGTCACTTCATAAGAACGTCAGTAGTAAATTGTTATAAAGAGTTTCATTCTGCCGTTGCAAAGCAAGCTGGTTTTGCTAAGCTTTCGTCTTGAATATAAACTGTTTGAGACACTGTAAATAACAGTATCTATGGGATAAAATAACAATTGCTTTAAAAGGCAAATGTGGTATTTGTCTTCATGCAAAAACAATTAAACAGTAAAATCTCTTTTTATCTCCCTCATTCTTCCTCCACTGGGAGTCTCCTGCAGCCATAACTGCTGAAATGTGGTGTTCAGTAAGAAGGTTGTCTGATTCTGAAATAGGGATCTTTCTGAAAAACAAAAGCCGGCCATTTTAGCAGTATCCCACTTGGAAGTTGCTGATTATTCTGTGTTTTCTTCCAAAAGTAACCGCTGGGAAAATCAGCTCCTTTTATCTGCCTCAAAACTATCTCAAGTCTCACCACTGATGTGGGGCCATTTTTTCAAATTGCTGGTCACTCTTGGAATTAAAACTGTATCCCACTTCCCACCATGTGTTACAAATCCTCAGGCTTACTTTGAACCAAATTCTCCTTACCCCCTTGTTTTATTCTTCTGTCAGACTCATATACTGAGAGGTTCAATGTATGAAATGGCTGCTCATTACGAAAAGAAGGTAGATGTTTACAAATAGGGACAAATTAGAAATGTATATGGGAGCCTAGATTTGTCCTACTTGGCAACAGACAGTAAACTTAAGGTATCTTAATTAGGAGTGTAAGTATTTTAGGGTTCCCATGGAGTCAGCAGGCAGAGGAAGGCACCTCTTAGATGCAGAAATCTTCGCATAAGACTACAGGCTCAACACGTTGGAAAGGTGATAAGACAGTTATATAATCAAGTTAAGGTGCATGAGATGGGAATGAATCAGTATCCAAGTCTACAGTGAAATGTGGATGATTCTTTGATTAAGATGCAAGAACCTCTTTACTGTAAAGGCAATTGAACACAGGAACAAGCTGCCCAGAAAGATGTAGTCTCCTTCCTTGGTGATAATCAAAATCCAGCAAGACATTGTCATGGACAACCTGCTGAGGTTGTTTTTAGAGTTTCACCCAACCCCATGTGTTCTGTGATTGTCTCATTTTGTGATTTTGACACAATTTCTATTATTTTATGGAGCGTGAAAAAGCTGATATGCAGTAAGAAGTTAACTGTAAGATCGGACTATCTCATAGGCTAGAAGGGATGTCGAGAGGTCAATTAGTCCAAACACCTACTAAAATTAGATCCAGCCTTGACATCAAATGATGTTGCCCAGGGTCTTGTTCATTTGACTTCTGAACATGTCCAAGGATATAGATTCCATAGAGATAACCAGATTTTTTGGAGGGGCCAAGGGATGATATCAAATATTGCATAAAAACATCCTGTGACAAGTGAGTCTAAGATTAAACACAGCAGAGAAAATCACATGATTAATAGTTTTGGACTTTTTAGCCAGAATGAATGCAAACTTCTGGCTAGATCTCTATATAGATGTGTGAAGACACATATGAAGCTGAACATTGCAAAGATTTACAACAACTCAATCACATGCAGTGTTTTGAGGATATCAGCACATACATCACGTGTGCTCCTATTTGAGCTCCGTCTTCTTCCTATACCTTCAGTAATAAATCCATGTTTCTTTACAGGTTGACGTTACTTAGTCTTAGCCTAGATTTTCTGCAGACTTGTGACCTAGCTATCAATCACACGTTACTGGGTGTAAACATGAGGTGACAAAGAAAAGGATAAGTACTTTGCATAAGAACCTAAAAGAATCTCAAATTGTAAATATGAAGATCAATGCATTTTGACAAAATTAACCTATTATTCATGAGTATTATATCTTTTTTCTTTTCTTACTTAAAATTGGAAAATCGGCTGCTGCTTAAGTCATCTGCACAAGATTATCTGTTTTAGGCATAATGCTAGAAAAAAAAAAAAGGTTCCACTTGTAGGTCTTGGGTGCTGCTGTAAGACCTTATGGACAGCAAATATTTCTTGTCAGCTTTCAGCATTTGTTTCTGTTTTTTTTTTCTGTTTTTTTTTTTTCCTTGAAGCGGCCCATGCTGTCTCTTTTACAAATTAATCTGAAATTTCAAAAGACCACACACTTGGCTTTTCCATTAGTTTTTTCCAGAAGCCCCTAAAAGGGAGAGGAGCTTTGTTAGAATTATTTCTTTCCAGAGTAGAGTTTGAACTGGAATTCCACTAGTGAAATGTTATTTCTCTCTGGCCAACATCCATAAGTTCCATCTTCATATTAGAAGTTTATCGTCTTGCTTAAACTGGAACTGTGTCCAGCTGGGGAGATGCCATTCACCTCCCCTCTTCATCTTATTAAATATTCAGAGAAAGAATTCAAACAGCTAAAAATGTGTGGCTCGTAATATGCAGCCTGAATTTAGTAACACTATCTGCACACTAATAAGGAATTTGCAAGCTATAAAGATGATTGTCTTTGTCCTTAAAGATTTATGTCCTTATCCAGGCCACTTCCATATTAGCAATGATAGGCTAAGCAGTCATTTATTAGAATTGCCAACATTTTCCCTACTTTATTTTTTGAAGCAAATTGCACAAAGCCCACAAATACAAAATGAATCTGAGGTTAAGAGAGAAACTGGCATAATAACAATTGAATCCATACATTTTTCAGGAAATCCCACTAAACAATTTGTAATAGAAAGATTTGGATAACCCCAGATCACCCAAAGTAATTACTGTTTTATCATAATAGTATGCAAATTTACTTCTGACCTTTTCTGACAGTCCACATTTTCTTGAGGTCAAACCCATTTCTCAGTACATAATTCTGTAATTCTATGTGAAAAGGACACTGCTTTACACAATTCAAGAACTTTCATTGACGAATGTTAATGTCACAAATACTGCAATTGTTTTAAAAAATTCTTTATGAGTATATTTACGAGTATAGTCCTTCAGGAGCAATTACTTCACCCTCAGTAGCAGAAAGATCTGATCTTCCATTAAACCATAGTGGAAGTCTGCTTAATCATGCCTCACTTTAAGCAAATTTTATCCACTGACTAGTCACATATGCACTTGAAGTTAATTAGGAGATAAGCCATGGATTTGCAGGTTCCACACTGTCAAGATGAGATAGAGATTAGAGAAATGAGGGTGTGGAGATTAAGGCCTGGCATTGGGGGTTTTATACGACTTTTGTGGTGGGAGCTCTTCTTGTTTCGGCTCAAGATGAACTCAAACAGTTGCCACAGGAATATGCCAAACTGCTCCTGTCTGGTGGCTGCAGTCTCCACAAAGCCTCCTGAGGACACTCAAGCAAGTCCTCAAAGGCCTTTTGGCAATACACACAAAGTAGAGACATCTCAACCACCTTAGTCTGACAGCCAGGGATTTCAGAGGACATGACTTTGCCTTCCCTAGCCTTCTGTTTCTCTCATCACGAGCCCGCGTGTGCGTGTGTGCTTGTATTGCCATCACCTTCACATCTGAGCCTCTGTCACCAAGAATGAGAGTCTAATGGTTCCTTCCAGCCTCATCAAACATTGTTTAGCACTGTAGTTAGCACTGCCCAAGACAGTACATTTTATTTTATATACCAATGGTAGATTCAATCTGGCAAAGCACTGCCTTGAAAATTCAGCACCTCTGGTCCAGCAAAGTACACTAGGCTTGATGTATTTGGCTATGGAAACCTTTCATTTTGCCAAGGCTACATTGTCTGAAATCTCAAAATAGGAATTATCGTGTTATTTAAGGTGAAGGGAAGATTAATTTGTGGTGCTTGAGCATGGCATATGTGATTTTACACTTTATCTGTAGGTGTGATATTAGATTCTGCCAGAGCAGGCAACTGGTATCAATGTTCACTCTGGCGTTAGTTCAGCAGAACTTACAGCTCATGAGAAAAGCCATGCATTTGTGTATAGAAAAATAACCTAGAAGATCCAGAGATAGTCTAACATTAAAACTGGGAGACCTACCCAAACATCTGTGGGTGACAGGAAAATGGATGGTTATGCTCTCTGGTTGTGTTAAGATTTTGGGATGATGTGGCAAAAGCAACTGCTGTGTTTCTCTCTTGGTATGTTTCTCTCTTGGCTATTTGGAGAAATGTGCTGCTTATACTAGAGCATCTGAAATAAAACTTAATTTTGCTCTCCGGAGGTACTTTTCCTGCTATCTGCTTGCTGTAGCTGTTTTCCCTGGCAGAGAGATTCTTGAAGAGAAGGAAGACTTTCACCACAACTTTGGTGGACTGAAAATTGCCGTAGACTCCAAATAACTGATGTTTCTGTGGACAGGCTAGACATTGAGCATCAGGGGATATCATTATTTAGGATCAATGAGGAGATCAATCAAGGAGAAGGATGTTTCTAGTGTAAGTGCTAGGATGAGTCATTTAAAATCATTCCTGGAGCTAGTGTAGAACAAGTTTATCAAATTCTTACCCTGATCCAGATTATTAGCATGCAACTGCATGCTTCTCACAGAGAGAGCAGTTACAGAGCCAGGTCCATTTTCTAAACTGCATTTCCAGAACTGAAATAATCCATGACTAGTTTAAAGCTGGTCAAAACTGGCAGACGGCCTATTGCAGGTTATCCACCTTGTTATCCACCTATCTATATATTTTGAACTACAGTTTTTACATAAAAACAGAAGTGTTATGTTGCACATAAATGGAGGTGACTGATTTCACAGCAGGTCTCTATGTACAAACAACTATAAAAGACAGGCAACACAGGATTTAGCAGATCATGCTAAGAGTACTAGCTGTAGCAGTATTATTCCACATCTTTGAATTTATAGAGACAGATCAGTGTAATGAGAGAATCAATGATTCATTTCTACCACTAAATAAAAGAAGTATGTTCCAACCACCATGACTTGCCATTAATAAAAGCACCTGTGCTTTGAACTAGAAAACCAATAACACCCTCAGTTTTGGAATAGATTTTATTCATTTTGCATGCAAATATTTTTTTTTTTCTTCAATCCTCACTTTGTAGTTTTTCTTCTTGCTTCTTCATCATATCAACAGAGTAGGTCAAATTTTAATTTTTCTCTATTTTCCCACTCCTATAAACTGCACTTTTGAACTAAGGTTTATGTGTCATTTGGTAAAATGAACAAAAGTTGAGAGATTTCCTTTAAGTAATATCTTTAAAGCTCTCTAAAATCCCCTCTGCAAATAGGCAAAATAGAGCCATAAAGAATCATATATAAGTCCTGTCACTTTTCCTGAAAACACTGAAACTGCAACTATTTCTATTGTAAAATGAGTTATAAAAAAGCTGATATCTCCTATGATAAGTCACAGTGAAACAACACAGTTGACTGTGCACTGTTTTGAATCTCTGGAGAAAATTTGCACCATGGTTAGAAAAAAATTCATTGCAAAATGGCACTGGATAATATTTGAATATCAAACAAATTTTGAAAATTTATGCATGTCCATGCACACTTGTATTGAGATAGGCAGAAAGAGAAAAGCAGAAAAAAAAATGCTACAATCGTTTGCAAATTCCTACAGATGTTTATTCATTTCCTCTTGTTGAAACTCTATTTGGTATATGATCAAAAGCAACTATATGAAGGAGTTTGCCTACTTTAAGAGCATTCTTTCCATTAATGATAGTATTAGAAGACTGGCCAAAGAGAGGATTTCTGAATGGAAACTTTGTTAACAGTTGTGGTAATCCAGGTTGTGGTTGGCTTTTTTTCCATGTTGTTGTTGGGATGGGATTTTTGGTTTCGGTTGATCACATTTCCGTGTCCTGCACTACCTTTGACAAACAGCTTCAAATTAGAGAAAACTTGTATTCTAAAAATTCCTTCATTTCCTCAGTTATAATCCTCCACCGCATTCAGGAATTATTCTTGAATACAAATACCAAAAAAAACCAATCCGCTCTACTACAGCTTTTACCAAATTCAGCCATAAATGTTCTTGTTATATTACTCAACAGAATATCTGTAATCTGTAAGAATCTGTAATTCTGTACAGAATATCTGTACAGAATATCTGTAATGATGTACATTTGCATCTGTAATGTAATGCAAAATTTCATCTTTGCAGATCACTATCATAGTGGGAGAATCTCACAGAAATGGCCTAGCACAGTAAAAAAAAAAAACCCATGACGTTATGATTAAATATCCTTATGTAGAAGTAGCCTGACTCACATGAGTTATCCCCATTTCAGAGATCCAAAGGTTAGAATGAAAACATTAGATCATATAGGCTGTCTGTCTAATTCAAACCATTGAATTTCACCCACTTACTTCTGTATTGAAATCAGCTGTTTAGGCTTGCTAAGAAAACTCATCTGAAAAGACTTTGAGCCCTGATTTGTAAAGAAGTAGTAATTCCTGTCAGTCAAGTTATTCCTCTATTCTTTGAGAAAAATGAATTTTGGTTGGTGAATATGTTAGGGTAACGCTAAAAAAAATTAACAAACTTCATTTTACTCATCCTAAATATCATCAGTTGAAAAATGCAGGACGTGTTTTGCAAATAACCTTGTGGCTTTTGCACTAGGTAGTGTCATTTCTGAATATTAATGAAAAAAAAGAAAAAACATTAATAATAAAAATATCATGAATGTATCCATCCATCTACCTTTCCGTACCTAAGGAGCCTGAAATTACACCTCAGGTTTTTAAATTAACATCCAAATGAATGTTGCCTCAAAGTGCATGACTGGATACTGGCAGGAAGGTCACAAGGTGCTGTGCCCATATTTTTTCATAAACCAGACCCACAGAATCATGACTGTCTAAAAAACAAACATATACGCAAGATATAACTAAAGATTCATATGTAACTAAAAACAGTATTCTTGCTATTTAAATCAAAGATTTTAAGTATTTAGTTAGAGTTTATTTTTCTTTTCTATGTTACGTGTTTTTATTTGTTGTTCACCTGCAGCAAATTTGCATTAAAATTCACACACATGCACGCACAAATATTAACTATTTCTTTACAGTGAATAATATGTCCTGCTGTTTGTGTACAGAGAGGGTACCAGTGGCTAAGTTCAGAACCGAGTTTCATTCAAACCCTTCACTCACTTTTTTAATTCTGCCAACAACCCTTGTCCCGCTAAAAAAAAAAATCAGTACATCTGAAAAAGGTCATTCTTTAACTCTTTCTAAAATAAACAATCTACCCCAAATTAACCCCTTAGGAAATTTTGTAATTTTAGGGATATATTTACTCTAAAACAGACATCAAATTTTATTTCCCAGGTTTGCTTAGTAAGACTTTTCCTCTGGCACTATTACTGCAAGGAGAATATGTAGGTAAGTCACAGCACTTCTCTGAATGCCTGTTGAGAAAAGATAGATCAAGTGTTCAGCTACATATATAAAGATACAGTGATGATTCCAGAATAAAACACAATTCTTCACAATTTACTGACATAAACCTTTGGAATAATCAATATTTCACAGAACAGCCAAAAAATGAAATAAGCCACAGCTGTAACAGCTATCCATAGAAGTTCATACACACAACAGCCAACCATCAGTAGAAAATAGGGAGTCATGCAAGGCAACTCTCCATCATCTTTATATGGCAATAGCAATCAGGAGAGGTGCCGGAAGACTAGAAGAAATCCAATGTCACGTCTGTCTTCAAAAAGGGCAAGAAGGAGGGCTTAGGGAACTACAAATCAGCCACACTCACTTCCATCCCTGGAAAGAGGAGGGAACAGCTATGAGACACCATTTTGAAGTATGTGAAGGAAAAGAAGGTCATCAGGAGTAGTCAGCATAGATGCACAAAGTTGCGATTGCTTATAACCAACCTGATAGCATCCTGTGATGGATTGACTGGGTAAATGGAAAGCAGAGGATGTTGTCTACCCTTACCTGAAGAAGGCTTTTAACACACTCTGCCCTAATTTCCTCCTAGGCCATCTCAGGAATTGTGGACTAGGTGAGAAGACAGGGAAGCAGATTGAGAATTGGCTGAATGGCAGAGCTCAGAGGATTGTGGTTAGTGATACAAAATCTAGTGGTGTCACATCAGTAATAGCTACAAAAACAGAAGGTGACTTCTCTTTTCAAGTCTTGAGATGAGTAAGGGGAGGTAGGTAAGGAACCTGCTCAGGACCTCTCTTTTCTCAAATTCCACACCTTTAGGTCACCCTTTAGCAAACAGGGTGCTATTGCATCTTAGCCACATTGGGTAAACTTTTACAGTCCTCGTATGAATGTCTGGGA
Organism: Tinamus guttatus; assembly: GCF_000705375.1. The sequence goes on from NW_010576461.1 coordinate 77,561, forward strand.
ATATGGATTTAATTCGCATTTCTTTAAAGGCATATGAAATGAATTGAAGAGTGCAGATGTTAATGATAATAGAAATCAAGGAGACTCTTCCTGGAAAGGATGAAAAGTTTTGTCCTCACTAGTCCGTTTTTCTAGACAGCTTTGTTTAATCATTTTTATGTCATTAACCCAGTTAATTGATAGTTTTTAGCATATTTGTGTGCTTTTTATATTTCAGTTAGAGTTCCTTGCTGACAAATAACAAGTTAAATTGCTAACTCAAATAAAGAGTGAGAACATAGTATTTATCACTGAGTATAAGACATCTGGTTATGTTACATCTAGAAATGTCAATAGTCTATTTTACATGTCTTAACCTTCGATATAGAATATACACACATACCAACTATATGCCTATCTATAAGCACAACATCAAGAAAAATGACAAAATCAGAGATGTCATTTTACAGTATATAATATTAAAGGTATTTTAAATAGCTATATTCTCATACATGAGGCAAAAACAGAATGCCTAGTATTCTGAATTCTGAGTGATGACAAATCCTCCATGATGGGTTAGAGGGTGGTTGTGTCTCCAGGAAGAATGCTGCACAACAGTGGTTGTGCTGTAGTCATTACAAAATGGAGTGCACTTAGTTAGATAACTTATAGTGGCATAGGAATTAGTAGAGTCATTCTTGCAGAAAGTTTGTCAAAAGTATCTGTGATGTCTTTTGAATGCTATTCTTTTAGCCACACAGCTCATAGATCATCATCTTCTTCAGCCTAGGAGGACTTAGATAACCAAGGTAGTTCTGTGTTACAAAAATTAGTCCAGTGAACATACTCTAAAATGAATTTCTTATAAGAAAACACTGCTAAACTTATTCTCTATATCCTTTATTTAATTGTTAAATGATACAATATGAGCCAACTAGCTTTTCAGATGACATAAATTAAAGCCAAAGGAGCTGTGAAGATTTAAACCAAATGGGGAGCTGGCCTCCCTGACTGGAAACAATAAAACCAAGGGGGTCTTTGTCTAAGATGGATGAGAACAGAGACCCGTAAGGTGGTGACTTCTCCTCACTTGGCCACTGCCCCAGTGCAGTAAAAGAGAGCAGCACCTCTGCAGCATAGTAGAAGATATCCAGTTATTGTACATTTACAGGGCACATGTGAACAACATGTTGACAGTAACATCCATGGTGCTTGTAGATTATAGAGGGACTGGCAGCTGGGAGGTCCCCTTCTCTGACACCTCGGTCTCTCTGGAAAGCCAGGACTTTGGGGATGGCCACTGTGAGGATGCTCAGCCATGGCACTAAATACAGCACTGTGTCTAGCACTCACTAGGAACTGGTAACATCTCGGGGTCACAGCACCAAGGCACTTCTGCTGCCTCAGAAGCAGCCAATGATTTTGCAATGAAATTCCTGTATGTAACTGGGAATGAGGGAGAGCATATACTATAAAGATCAGATGGTAAATCACTCACATAGTATAATACATTTATGAAATGATAATGGAACTCACAGTCACAGCAGGAGAGGGGAAGATAAAATGCATTTAGTGCTTAAGAAGTTGTTAAATATTTGGGTAGGGCAGAGGGATTCCTTCGGCACTTTCCATCCCCTATGTGTAAATTGCCATTAAAAGCTAATTCAACCCCAGACATGTTCAATGCTATTTCAAACAAGAGATAAACTTAAATATTAAGTTACAAGCTAATGAAAGATAAATAAGAGAAGAAGATGAAGGGATAGAAAGCCAGGTGAATAGGAGGCAAGAGAAAATGGCAAGGCTGAGATACTTTTTAAAAGTTTGCCATGGAGAGCAAAGCAGAGATAAAAACGTAAAGAAAGCTGTCTTGCCAAATGACCTGTTGTAAGAAGATTTCCTCAAATCTCTAACTGAAGCTCGCTCCTCTGGATCGTCTACACATATGGCTGCCATATGGCCCATTAACACCAACAGACTGGGGTTCTGGTGCATGGGCTGACTGCTGGGAACAGAGGGGAGATCAGATGGCCTAATCCACATTGCAGAAATGGAATAACCCAGGGTTGCTGGGGCTGGCTCTCATGGTTTGCCTGTGAAGCAATCCAGTCTGCATGGAATTTCAAGGGGTGTGGTGAAAATAACAAAAATCCTATCTCTAATACTTTTATTTTGCTTCAAGGCAAATTGTTTGCAAAAACTTTCCTTTTGATTTCTGTTATCCAAATAATTCCAGCTTAAATTGGAACTCGGCTATTAATCTGATAATGACATGGCTGAGACGCATTCTCTGACGATTGATCTCAAATGACTTACCAGGCTTTACTTTACCCCATTGTCTGCATTCCTTTCCAGCCAGGAGTCCTGTCAGTATTTAAAACACACACAAAACCCCCTCAAATGCAAGTATTAAGATGATTACAATGTACCTGGAAATATCCTTTAATTTTAATTTTGTTTTATTTTATTTTTAGCTTCAAAGCTTTCCCAGGAATGAACACCTGTCTTTCACAGCATTACAAGAAATAGCCAGATACCTCAGATGCTTTGTTGTGTCAAGTCCTCTAATAGGGACACTGTGAGTATAAGTCACATTTTAATTAATGATCAAAGCAAAGGACACCTGTAAATTTTGGTTCAGTTTCTTCAGTTCTTTGATATCAGGTTTATCCATTAGAAAAGGACTCCTTTGATGCATATCCTGCTGACACAAGGTATCTTTCATGCCTAGATGCCATGGTGACTCGAGCCTTACAAATGCCAAAACGGAACAAAATGAAGAGAATACTATGTTTTTTACCCCATCCCACGTATCAGTTTAAATCTTATCTCCAAAAGCAACAAAACTCACCATTCCATACAATCTTCTTTTCTCCCATGGCTCTCATTTCCATTTCAGACCACAGTCAGCTTAGACGTTTAAGGTGACTATGGGTTTTTGTTAGGGTCTGACCATGGGGGTTAGTGAAGGACTTGTGCAAGCCTTTTAGCCTGCTCACCCTATCCACGAAACCAGCACCAGGAGGCTGTCCATGGTGGAAGGGCAAGTAAATACCAGTCCCTGAGAGTCTCCCCTCTTCCATTGCAAAAATATAGTGAGAAATCCCAGCTCAAATTTCCTTTCCTTTACAAGGGTAATGAGAAGAGGAGTAAAGTAGTAACTCAGCCATTCCTCATCAGCCTGTGCAACCATTCCACCTATATGGACAAATCCCGTCCAGCACAGGTAGGGTGAGTCACTACTAACATGGCTTGACATGTGAAGGGACTATAGGATCCTATTTCAGATTATATGTGTCTTGAAGGAACCAGGAGAGGATGACTGATCTTAGCTAGGCAAGAAAGTAACACTTGGTTATACCTAAAAGATGAGCTTAGAAACGGATTGTCATTTATTGTGGAGCTTTTTCACCTGAAAAGGTAGCATGTAGCAGAAATCAGTGTGGCATACAATACTTGATGCCAGATCCAAAGTCAAACACATCCTCAGAAACTACTGTAGTCCTCTACATAAGATGACTTAGAGTTAAAACAAACAAACAAAACTAGGAGATTTAGTTTCCTGAATTTGGGGAAATTTGAAAGTAGCCAGTATTAATGCACACACAGACTAAGTTGCAACTAAGCAACTATGTCAACTGATTTGCCTAAATTTGTCTATAAGTTAGATAACTAGCCTAAACTAGTTATCCAGGTTTACTCTGCAGTCACAGATAATCAAAAGGCACCTTCAGAGAGCTACATTTCTTCAGAGAGGGTTTGGAGCCTCGGTGACTACAGCTAAGTGAAATGAAACCCACTGTAAAGTAAAATATAAGATATACCAAATCCATCAGCCTAAGTGCACACAAAATGACTGCTGGAAAGGAGGAAAATAGACAAACGCCCTCCCTTTCCCACACCATGCAGATTTTGTAGACTGTTTTATAGAAACTGATAAAATATCAAATTGTCATAGACACCACTATGAAGTCAGATAAAACTATAGATTACTTCAGTGACAGAAAGCCATCAGTTCAGATCTGAAGGAATAGGAGAGACATCATATACTTTGCTACATGTCTGTCTCTGCCTGGAAAGGAAGGAAGGAAAGTACTGAAGAATATTTTCACTTAATGGAGATAAGAGGAGAGAAATATCTCTCTACATATCATATATGGGAGAGAGAAAAATAATCCTGCAATGTATCCTTAGAAAATATTTTGTCTTCTGTTTTCTTTTCCTTTCTGCAGGAGCTCAAGGCTTTGCAGTCACTGCTGGATTTACTTTTGCTGCATCCCTGTAAATGTAGGAAATTGCTATTATCCCTTTTTAACAGACGGAGAACTGAGATACAGGAAAGATTTAAGTATCTATCTTCCCCAAAATCACAGAAAAGTCTGAAGCTAAGCCAAGAGTTGTGCCCTGTTCTGTTGCATACTAAGACAACAACCTACTCACCAGACCATTGTCCCTAAGCATCTTGCCCCATCCTGAATCATATAGTCAATAAACTGTGCCTGTTCTTTTGGCAGAGACTCCAGTAAAGCCTTGCATAGATATTGTCACTAATCCAAGACACCGCAGACAACACTTTCTTTGCAGATATTACCTCTTTTGTTGGTAAAGCTGCACCCCCGAACAGAGTGGGCTTAATTCCTAATATAGAGCAGCTCAGAAATTTTTCCATGAAACTTTGGAAAAATATGATTTGTTATAACCAAATTTTTCCATACTATCTTGCCATATTCAGCAAAAGTTTTCTGCAGAAGAGTCTGTAAACCGTATGAAGGAATTCTTTTTCAGGGACTACTCTGCTCAGAAGCTGATGTGTTGGACTTGGTTTGTGTGCCTGCTCTGCCTAAGACAGAGAAAGAGGACTTTGCAACTCTCGTGAGCTCCTGGTAATTCTGCCATGAGTATCTTTTGCTTCCTAGAAAAGAAATCCTGATGGTTTTCAGGTTGAAAAGAAAAACGGGAAACTAAAATCTTGAAATTAATTAGAAGGCAGATAAACTGGTAGTTAAAGGGTTCTCTTAGGTCTACCTTCCTAAGGAGGTTTTAATCCTTATCTGCAGGGCATTTAATATGATGGTCTTAAACAGGTAAATATAACATAATATAACTTAATTTAATATACTTTTTCTTTTCAGGGAGATGAAGAGTGTTGTTGAAGACATATCTGCTTGTAAATATAAGGGAGGGAAGAGTGTTGTTGAAGACATATCTGCTATCAGTTCTGTTTATTCTCTATTTCAGTGAAAAGACTTTGCTCTGGGCTGTGCATATTACCAGCAGCATGGATGCAGTTGTGTCAAGCTTCTCTCTCCCCATCAGTGCAGAAGGAGTTCAGTCTTCCAGCAACATCACAGCAGGATTCAGTCTCACAGCCCTCATTGCGTGCTCACGCCAAGTGCATGGATGTCACTGCCTTGGCTGCCTGCTGTAAATCCTGAGTGCAGAGGCTGGCAAGCAGTCCTCTCACCATGCAGCTACCTGACTTAGTGATTCCAAACATTCAAAATAAAATAAAAATCAAGTTTTCTCATGGCAGAGAAAGGGAAATGGGGCTGAGAGGGGACTCGAGATCCCTCTCTTGTTTCTAGTGTCATGTGTCTTTAAGTCTGCAAAGGAGCTTAAATATACCTGATACAGGTTGTATAGAGGCATAGGACTAGCACTCAGCTCCCAGCTCTGTTACAGACTTCATGCATGACTGTTCCTCATGTGCAATGTGTATAGAAGTGTTCTACCATCCATACTGACAGCAGCCTCTGCACAGCCCCTAACGGTGTGTTTGAACATATGACATTCAATCTGGGGGGTTGGGGGAAGGTGGATGTGGAGGGGGTATCTCAAGCTGTTACTGTTACCCAAATTTTCAAGAGCAAGGCTGAATTTAGGAACCAGGGCTCTATATGGATAATCTTCCCCTTTCTCATACAGATGATTTTTGCTTTTGAGGAGTTTTGATTTTTTTTCTCTTAAAATGTAGGATTCCTCCATTTGCAAGGAGTGCAGGAAAGATGCTCATAGGGACGAATGGGGAGAGCTCTTTGGGGTTTTTCATTTGGATTGTTTTGTGCAAGATAGTTCTGACTCCCCGGTGAAGCAACACAGACCTGGCAGACACGCAGTTTATCAGCCATGCCTTTGATAATGAAAGAGGTGGTGTTAATTGAAACTAAGTGATTTAGCAAAACATTAATATCCTCAAAGGACTTATATCTGGCCTTTGCTGATCTAGCTAGGGAGGTAGCTGTGAGCAGCATTCCAACTAACCCTGTGGAAACAGATGTGCTACTGTGAATGCATGTGAATGAATTTAGGCCCCGGCAATGGGGTTGGTATGTGATGCTTCACATGCAAAATAATTAAATTATGGAAAATGAGCCCCTGAGAAGGTAATTTAAGTTGCTATCTTACATCATTTTCATCAACCAAGTTCTGGTAAATTCTATGGCAAAACCGTCCACCCTCCTTTGCCAACTTAGAAGGTAAATACCAGTCGGTCTCTGCCATCACAACCATCCTGCAGGGAAAAGAATGGGACAAAATATTACCAAAAATGGGGCTGAGGACAAGGACAGTGTAACTGTAGCTGGGAGACCAAAGGCCCTCCCTTTATCACAGCTCCATTAATCCTGATTTCTGTGAGGACATCATGAGCTGGTTCTATGTGGCTGCATTTACAGTGGGGCTGGGTCTCTCCCCAAGCCCCATAACAACTGAGGTCAGCTCCTGTATTCCCTTCCTATAGCTGAGGAATTTGGAAAGAATCAGTGACATACCCAGAGGGATAGCTAAACTCTCCTGTCATGTGTTCCAAAATCCCACTGACTCAAGTGGCTACCAATGATGGCCATTATCTGCAGTCACCAAATGTCAATCATCCAGTTCAGAATCTCTGAATTTTAATTTTGTTTATAACTATCTAAGTCATTCCCACTAGCAGGATGAAAAACTTGAGTTAATTTAAACTGTAAAGAGACTGTAATCTTCTGTCTTTCAAAGAAAAAAGTACATTCCCAGATATCCAAAATAAAATAGATTCCTGAGATTCTCTCAGAAAGGAGTGTTACACAATCCAGAAGGGTTATACTATCCAGAAGGACTGATACTCGGCCTATGTGCTGTCCCAAAAATGTTCGCTGAAGCCATTTCCAACAACAGTTCAGCTGCAGCCATAATACACAGGACAACTGCTGTCCTGAGCTCACACAAATATGACTAAACTGGACGGCAGCCCTTCATACCACACACATACCCACGTACCTCCTGCTCCACTTGTGGAGTGCTGCTGTTCGTGCACACTTCCCTTCTTTGGGAGAAACTTCATATCACCTATAACACAGAGAGTAAAGTTGTATTTTTGCCATATCCGGAGTATATTTTTACTGCTTTCTGGGGGCTGGAAATCATGCACCAAAACTTTCCACACGAAAGAACAGAATCCTTTCTTCCTACCCTGCTCGCAGTAAGATGCTGTATCTCTGTATTAGCCTCCTCATTTTTCTCATTTTTCAGTCTTCTTCATCTATATGAAAGTCCCTAAAGTCAACAATAAAACTGAGTATAGCTAATGAGCACAGATCCCAGAGGAAAGGGATTTATCATATCTCCTGTACAAAAGTGTTATTCAAACATAGCGCAGACTCTAATGTGAGACTCTGAAGGTCAATCTTTAAATAAACAGGTCTTTTGGGATCTGACCTATCCAGGAGCATTTTAGCTTTCGCTGGACTTTCCTGTCCAAATTCAGTTCTCTGGAAATAGAGACATGTCCAAGAGTACATCACCGGGGCAGGGCTATTCCTAGAATAACAAGTCAAAATCTGCTTGTGTCAATACTACTCATGTTGTCACCAAAACCAAGCACTGCAGCTGTGGATGCCGTTCCTGTTGTGCATACAGCAGCACAGCTGGCACTTCACTCTCTACGCCCTGTGATTTAGCCTAACCACATTCAAGACAGGAGGAAGTAGTACAGTGCCAAGAAGCCTCCCAATCTCTCAAAACACAAGCTGCCATCCTGCCTTAAACGTGAGACAAACTTCATTTTGTGCCCCTGAATCACAGGCTTGAACACTGAAGGGGGTAGTTGTCCATTTTCCTACTGCTCATAGAAATAGTTTCTTGTTAAACCTGACTTGGATGCTTTCAGAGTCTGACAAAATCTGGGAATCTATAGCTGACCTTTAGCTGAAAGAGAGAAGGTGGCAGAGATATAGGTTCAAGGATGATGGGGAAACAGCAGGAAGAAAGATCAGGTCATGTAAAGAAAGAGAAGTGGGAGCAGTGAGCAAGCAGTGAGAAAGATGTAGAAGAGGCCAAGGGGCTGCAACGTTTTGCTCCAGGCAAAGGAAGAGTAGTTAATCTCTGGTCCCTGCTTCCTCTCACAACATAACAGGTGTGTCTGGAAATTGTTGACAAGGTAAGTCCAGCACAGAAAAAAAAAAAAAAAAAAAAAAAAACAAGCTATAATTATTCCTAAACAGATTGCAGATTTAATTGCTCAGAAAATGATCCAAAAAATCACCAGACTGTTCAACTTTCGTGGTCTTATTTTAAATGTCACTTTTGTACCTTCACTCTGAAGGTCATGCATGCAGTGTGCTAATCATTTTAGGGATGAGTACAATCTGATTGCCATATTTTTACCCTATTCCACTCCACAGACTCTAGAGCACCAGACAGAAGGCAACAGAAAGCCTGTATCATTACAAGACAGAATGCTTTGGTTTATTGCTATTACCAAGAGCTTGGCCATAACTTTTTGAAAAACTGTTACTGTGTTTGGATGAAATCAGAGATAACATATCTGCAAAAACATATTCTCATTTGCATCAGGCACTTGCTGGATCTTTTGAAAAAACTTCTTTTTTTTTGAAAGGGTAGTTTTGTATTCAATAAATTCTTCGCCACATGCTTAATGTGCATTCTTTCTAAAGCCAACTCTTAATTGCTAACTTATTCATAAATATACAGTGAAATGAGACATACATAGTCTATGCAATCTGGAGGTCATTGAAGTCAATGGAAAAAAATCCCATTGACTTCCATCAGCTCTAGAAGAGTCCCAGTGTTAAACCAGTGGGACATTCCAAGGCTGCAAGTTTCCAATATTGTCACCACATTCTACTTGTTAACAGAGAGAATATGGAGGTAACCCCAGAAGTCTTGCTATTTTTATTGTTGCCACATTAAGAAAAAAAAAAGAAAAAAAGAAACACACCAGAAATACACTGTACAAAATTGTAGGTCTAGTCCACACTGAAAGATTTCAGAGTAATGAGAGCTTTCTTTTCCTTCATTCAAGGCCAAGGCTTACTCAGCAGTTCTCACTGACTATTAAACTGATTGTAGCAACCTACAATTTGCACCATATTTCAAGGAGTTAATCAAAATTTTATATTTTTTAAATGCATGAAAATGGTCACAATTGTTATCATGCTCCATTTGGGTCTTCAAGGTCATTGAATGGATAACCATCATAGTCATTCTAATTACAGCAGAAAACAAGGATCAGGAAAAAAAGATAACTTACTTAAGGCCATAGGCAGACATGCGTGTACAGCGGGAACCAGACTCATATGAATTATACCCATTTCCCCTAACTTCTAGGCTAATGTGCTAACCACTGAACCACACTTTCTCACAATGCTGTAGCTTTTAATTCTGCACACTTCAAAAGTACACAGTGTCATAAAGCAAGTGTCAAGATTTCAAAAAAAGTATTTTGGAGCAGCTTAATTACATTAGAGGGGAAGCATTCTTGATTTCAAACAACTGAATTTTCTGTCGCCGGTAGGTTTATTTTGACCATACCTGAAAGAAAAGATTTTTGCTGTGGTTACAGACCCAGACGTATTTCAGTAAACTGCAAATAGCCCCTGAGTCCTGCAGCCCAACACTGCAGCATGACATTGATAAATATAAAACCAAAGCAGGGATTAAAACTGCACTGTAGAAAGCAGCTCTCAAATCTTCCAGTAGTGGTATTTCAATAGCAAAAACAACATAAACCAAAGCAGGGGGTGACTGCATAGAAAGGTCACCATAGAGAGCCTGATACTTTTCTACATGTGAAATTCCCCATTCTTCCAGTCCATTCAGGATTTTTCATCCATAGCTCCAAGCCTTTCAGTGAGACGTGTGCCAGAACTGTGCAGCTGCAAAAGCAAGTGAAAAGCCCAGCCAACTAGCTCTTCACAGGGCATTTAGACATATAATATTTTAGACTCGCGAGTGTGGTCTTTTTGAGCAGACAAAACACAGAGACAGCTTTTGCATGCTGTGGCCAGTGGCACACTCCCAAGGTTCCCGGTACAGGAGACGATGAAAAGTCCAGCACCGAGAATGCCATCAGTGCATCACAACTCCTTTCTGATTATGATCCTTTGTATTTGTTAATGTTATGTATGAAGCATAACAGAGGCCTGAAAAAGATGAGAGCTACATTACTGCTTGTTTTTCGGACACACACAAACAAAAGAAAAGAGAGTGGAAAATTCCTGTGCGCTTGTTTCTATGGTTATAGCTGTCAGACTGAGCCTATTTTACTTACATAGTAAGGAAATAATTTTATGGTGGAAACTACTGAATTTATGAATGGGACTATATGATGTGGTTGCTCCCTGTACCTACTGAGTCAGAAGGACCTTTCTAGCCTCATGCTCCCCTTGCCCAGTTCAGTTCATACAGTCTCTATCCTGTCTTCCTCTCCACTTGGCTCTTTGAGGGATATCTGGTCTTTCGTAACTTTCTGTATTCCAAACCTCTCTCCCTCCTCACACTCACATATGCTCAATCTCCTGTAGACATCTACCTATATTTCAAGCCACCATAGCCACCAGGAACAGAATTATTTGAAGCACAGTTATATTTCTCTAGAAGAAATCCATTTCTAGAAGAATAATCTGTGATGATGGCTTACTTTATAAAATATAGGAAAAAAAGTCACACATCACAATATGGAAAGCAATTGGTCTCCTTATGATAAAATGCCTTAATACGTTGGCACTGATGGATTAGCTTTCAAAGTGAAAAACCAAGCTGGGATGAAAGAGTAGTTAATGAAGAATTTTGGACCTTATAAGACCTAATAAGAATTTCCATTAATCACAGTTTGTTCTTCTGATGCTGGTGAAGCATAACTGAGAATGAGAATTTGAGTGTGATCTATCTCCTTTTTTATAACCACCTTGAACCAGAAGGCTTAGCTGCCTTTGATGCAGAATGTGGACTGAGGCTGATATCTCCAAATAAGGCTTCCTGTTAAGTTTTCTAAATCCTATTTTAGGCAGTTAAATAAATCATCTTCTTCTAGAGGTGCCAAATTCCTGCATATTCCAAGATAATAAAAGATCGGCTGCATATCTTTTGTGAGAGAGAATTTAAAACTCCATATACAACTCTTTCCTAATGGGTCAGCAACAAAGCAATATTTTTCATAAGAGCCATTGCTGAATCATTGACATTGGAGAAAGTTTAAGGTCATCTAGCAGGAACATGGCATGATTCCCTAAAGTTATTTGATTAAAGAAAGACAAATGATAATAGGTACCACAGAATTCCCTAACCCTTATTATAATTCATGGTCCTCATCCTTTTTTTTTTTTTTCTCTTCTCTTATTAGGAAGCCAAAGGTAGAGAAAGCCAAGGTACTATTTCTGTGCTGTAGCTGGATCTAACATATGGACAGCTAGAGCATCCTGCTCCAGAAGTACTGCTTACTGTTGGCACTAGCACTAGGTATATTGATCTGCATTCCAAATAAAAACTTCATTAAAAACCTGGCAGTCAGTACAACACTGCTTTTCGTAGGTCTGAGTCTATCATATCCTAAGGGTATTGAATCTCTAGTGAGTACCCTGTGGGACTGTTAAACCTTCTCCAGAACAAAGCTCCTACAAGTTAATTCTCACAGCACTTCTCATGGTAAGTTACACTTAACCTTGCAGGTTTGATATGACAGCGAACTGCAGAAATGAAGCACTGGTGTATGAATTTTGAGACCTTTTCCAGTGAGACTCACAGACTTTGTGTGAAATGGACAAGTGAAAGCATTTCACTGCCATTCCAGCAACCTTTTTTTTCTCTTTTCTTTGGCTTTTCTGGCAGCCTTGTCTTTCTTCTCTTCAGATTCAGGGTGTGGTGAATACTTAAGGGATTTGTATGGTTCCTGTTGTCATACACAAATATGATGCTTCATACATAAATATGATGTTTCTGGGAGCATTCATGACATCTCCACCTTCATTTTTCAACCTTTTAAGCTTCAGGGATTCGAGCACAGATTATTGCTGAATTCTGTAATACAAGACAGAAACTCTTCTGAGTCTTTTTGAAGTGCACAATAGGCTGTATAAAGCGTCTCTTGTGCCTTATTAGAGAACAGAGAAATGCATGTTGAAAGTATGCTTTTTACACCATTAAAAACAATAAAAAACACGTTTCTGTATGCTACAGTTTTATACATTGATAGCCTATTTTCATATGACTTTTCAAATATAGAGCATACCAATATTAACACTTATACATGTGTGCACACATGTATAGAAATTTGTAAGAATTACACACGTGTAAGAAATAGAGATTTACAGAAAAAGACAGATAACTCAACATTGTGTCCAGACCAAAGCTCTTAGAAGACAGCTCTGCTTTACCCAGAAGTATCTCATTTTGCCTTTATTCTGCCTTGCCTGTAAATATACGGATGTATATGTATATTGGTAGGTATATACAACATATTGGTTAAACCTACATACTGTGTAGGCTTTTTAAACCCCCAAAATATGATGCATGCACTTTTATGCTTGTGCGCCTGCATGCAAAGACTTCCCTACAAGCTATGTTAAACTTTGTCTTTCCTTGAGAAAACAGAAGAGTTGACACAAGCCATGTAAACAAAATTTGGAACTTACTTGGCATGTTAACATAATGTCACAGTAATCTGATGTCACCATGCAGCTACTTCTGTGTTTATGCCATCAGCCCATCAGGACTGTGTGTCATGCCAAATGCTCAGCACAGCAAGTTAAGGCACCCTCAGGTTTCTGCATATTCTGTCAGGCTGCATGTTGCACAGTAGCACTGTCTATTTTCTGCTGAGTTCCTGCATGAGAGGCATAGGGTGGTATTCAGTCCAATTCCTGTTACCACCCACAGACACCCAGAGACAGTAGTTAATGCACCGGAAAAATTAAGTTTCAAGTTACAGTTTTCTTTTCCTAGGACAGGTTGCTGTAGCACATCTCTCAGTGGTATGAGGTTTGCTTATACTGTCACTATGTCACTTCTTAGTCAATAACTCATTGCATTTGGCTAACCTGCTTTGTTACCATTACATCTTGCTTCAGTCAGACTAAGTCTTGCTAACCACACAGATAGCAGCGCAGGAAATGTTTGTTTGTTTGTCATGATTAGGGCCTATATATATATATACAAAATAGAGAGTGAATTCCTTGAACCTGCAGCCTAGTGATTGCTCTGGCCACACTACTGTGTATTTTACTGACTACTGGTAGTGCAGGCTTTCCCAAGTGGGATCTGATTCTTGTCAGGATGTTGGCTCTCAGATCTGTTTTACTCATTGCCCCACCAAAGCTATCAATAGCGTGTTCAAACACTAAGGGATTAAAGTCGGTGGTATATTTTGGGGATAGTTTATGCCTGTAATATATGTCAAAGATATTTCTTCCATCTCCCATATATTATACAGGCCCCACAGAATTTTCAGCATGTTCCTTCATCCAAGAGACTAGATATTAGAGAAGGAGAGTTTCTAATGCTGTTTAAAATGGCACATATACTTGCTCCCAATTATACTCTACAGAAGAGTAGATAGATAGAATAAATATTTATGCCTCTCTATTTGAGAGGCTTGTATACATTTTATACTTCATTAATATAAGACAAGCAGAGGGAGAGATGCGGTCACCAAGGTCATCTTCCTTTCATTTGCATTTTGAATTTTACACATGTCTCACCACATGTGCCACACAGCGTGATTTCCATTTAAAATTATTTCCATAACTTCATAACCTACGTACATAGGCTGTAGTGTTTCTTGTTTGTTTGTTTGTTTTCCAGCAATAGGTCAATATCAACCATTTTCCTGAACAAAAGAAGCACTAATTTCAGCAGTAAAATGGAACACTCAAGGACAAGAAAAATAATTAAAAGGATGAAAATGTGAAGGGAAAGGAAGGAAAAGAAGGAAAGA
>NW_010576461.1:91774-133491 GCF_000705375.1 Tinamus guttatus
TTCAGCCAAGGCTGAGGACTGTGCTATGGGACATCAATCACACTAGCCATGTTCACACAGTAGGAGCCAATCTTCCACCTCGGCTGACACCCAGCACCGTGAGAGAGGCAGAAAAGCTGGTGCTGGGCTGACCAGAGGTGACTCTGATCTTCCCACTTCAAACAAGAAAGATTCCCACAGAAGTCAGTCTGGGATTCCTGAGCTGTTTTTCACACAACAGATGAGCAGTGTTTGATAAACCAGAACATCTAGTGTAATTAGGCTCCAAGCACTATATGCTAATTACAGCCACAGAGTTATGCACACTTCTAAGGTGGGTGCTGAAGAGGGGCATAGGGAGAGAAGCTTTAGCAAGCATGGATGGTGCTGAGCAGCCTGCAGCCCTGGCCCTGCAGAGCCCTGCAGGACCTCACCACGCACAGGCACTGCTGTGGGATGCAAGAACAGGACTTCTTCAGCAGGGGGTTAAAATGGAATCTTATAATGCTTGGGAAGAGATGCAAGCAGGAACAGGCAAGGAGGCAGTTCAGCCAGAACATCAGCCAGCGGAGCCAGCACCTCACAGCTCCATGTGCAGGAGACAGCAGAAGGGTTTCCTGGCAAAGGACAGCCTTTGGTAACTTGTTTTGCTGAGGTTTGCAAGACATTGTGCAGAGACCTAGAGCCTCTGGGAACCAAGGTCTTAAGTCAGCTCAGACACCAGGTCTTAAGTCAGCTCAGACACCACCGATAGCACGACGGCTTTCTCTGTGATTTTACAGTCCATGTTGAATAGTAGCATTGAATAGCAACTTAAGCAGAGGCTATCAGATGTGATCCAGAGCGGAATAGGAACCCCAAAACAGCCCAGGCACAGGGGAAAGGGTGAGGACGGATGAGGAGGATCATCAGCAAAGCTGGCTCTGAACAGAGTTTTATTTTCTGACATCACTGTGAACAGGGCTGTTCCCTCCAGGTTGGGTTGCTCAGAGGGATTTCCTCCACTTTGAGGAGCCCCTGAAGGTCTCACAGTCCAGCTATTCATCATGAACTGGTGCTGTAATCACCTTGTCACCTCTGTTCAGTTCACCTGCACAAGGGCTGCTTGCAGAAGGCCTTCTTAATCTGGCTTTTTATCATTTTCACCTCCAGAAACTAAATCTAGTATTTATGTTTGTGCTCAGCCTTTATTCTCTTCCTTTGCCTTATCCAGTAACTTGATTTTCTGAAGCTCCAGTTGTGCTCATCCCCACGCAAGTCAAGTGCAGCAGGTAACAGACATATGGTGCACAAAATAAGGTTGTCTGAGGTCCTGCCATGAGTCCCCAACCTCCATGCAGTGTCTCGCTCTGGCAATGGCAAAACTCCCATACGTGTCTTTGTGAGTGTTGCTACCTCCTGTTATGACCCTAAAAAGTGTGTTTGCCCACATGCTCTAAAGAAGAAAGCAGGAAAAAAACAAACAAACAAATAATAATAATAGTAATAAACAGGGAGTTAGCAGAGATCAAAGTTAATCACAGGATTGACAGATTTTGCAATGACTGTACAGTTCAGGAATATATAGGGAAAGTAATATCCTGTATTATTTGATACAGGACACAGGGTTTGTGACTATAATACAGGGAATCCGATATTACATGGCATATCTGGCAGTCATAATGCTATTCTAGGAAACGCAGATTTTATGCTTGAGCGTGCCACAAAATTCTTCTGTGTTGCTGACTAAGTCACTCTGAGCAGATTTCATTAATTCTGCTTTCCTCGATTTTGCATCCTTCCCATTCCCACCAGGTTACAAACTTTTCTTCATCGTGAAGGTAGCAGAAGGAAGAACAGCAGGAGCAGAGGATATGAAACCTTGCTATTAGACACTGTGCTATAGCTGTGCTTGGTAACATGAGGAGAAATTACAGGATAAGTCATACTTGTCTCCTGTAGCCTTGGGGCAGAGGATGCCCAGTGCAGATGGCAGAAAACTAAATGTCAAATTTTGCTAGGTCACTACTGAGAAAATAAGAACTAGAGTTTCAAGAAACAGATACCTTGGCCAAATCTGGGCACTTCTTTACAAAAAAGGAGGAAAAATACAGACGTTCTGGGATGAAATTTCCAAAACATGTCAGGCTTAGATCTCTAAGGTCTCTGAAGAGTGGGGTCCTATAATGGTCAGCCTTGAACCAAAGAGACATTACTCATCCTGTTTATAATAATGCTATTAAAATAAAGGGCTTATCAGGACTTCTTGTTTGTGCTTATGGGTGTAGTCAGATTTTAAGTATCATCATTAGACTCAATCAAGAGAGGAGAAAAGATGCTGCATGAAGCAGTGAAATAATTTACCTAATAACCCATGTGAGGCTGATGGCAAAAAAAGACACAAAAGTAAGTGGAACCGTGGACGTGGCAAAATAAAATTCAACTTTGCCACTGACCTCCACGCCACCAGCCTTTCTCCACAGTTGGGCCCATTGCTAGCCTGGATTTTTTTGCCCATCCATGAAAAATAGTTGATCCTTGCATGAAATACAAATGCTTAGCAGTACACCCCAGTTTAGGACAGGTGAGGATAAATAAATCTTAAGTTTAACTGAAATAGCAAAGAGTATTTTAAGCATACATAATTGCTCAAACTGGAATTTGGCTGGGTCATTGCAGTTAATACCTCTCTGCTTTTATGCAAAAATATTTCTTTCTATTTAATGTTGGGTCTGACAACCCTGAATCAAAGGAGTTAATTAAACTATTAAGCAAATATAAACCAAAACATTAAAAACTAGGTTTTCCTGACCTTCTCTTCACAGTAAGGGGAACCTGCTATGTTTCAAATACATCTAAATGTTTTTTCTTGAGTTTAAGGGATAATATTCTTTCTTTATGGAATTTGAACAAGGTTCTAAAATAAATGTCCTAAGCATAGGAAGTCCATACGGTACGATTACTTTGGCATGGAACCAGAAGGTGTCTCTGGTTTGATCTTTAACTTCTCCTGAGCCTATTAAATAACTGTTAAATTCTATTTCTAGGCATTTAAACCTCTGTACTGGGTCAGCAGCTGTTTCTCATACCAAGAAAAAAATCTGGTAATAACTCCTGATGGGTAGGTAGGGAAATACCTATCTCTTAAACTGTTGGTTCTTGTGGATACCTAAAAAAAAGGCTTGGCATTGCCTAGCAGCCAAATCTCCCTATGTGTTCACACAGGTATCGTCTCATGTATATGTGAAAAAAAATGCTATATACAGGCTAGATTTCTGCAAGAGAAATCTTAGTATCATGAATGCACAAAACTTTAACCAAAAAGAAAGTCACTCCATCGAGACCACACAGACATCTTTGATGTCTTCCCCTGTGGCCAGTCTGGCCCCTGCCTGCGTACGAAGGCAGAGATCTCAGCACAGGGCCCTGGAAAAGGCCATACCAAAATACCTGGTAACCTACAGTCACCTCCCAGGACCATCAATGCGCTCAAGCAAGTGCAAGGATGCCCAATGTCCCTGCAGTGTATTGACCACCAAGAGGATTTTGAGCTGGGGTACCATCAGGGTGCCCCATGGATGGGACTGTTTAGAGCCACCTCCTGTCCTGGTAGCAACAGCAGTCCACATGGTCTGCCTGCTGCCATGGACCTGTGACACCAGTCCTGTCCTGTGGTCTCAGTCACCCAAGAAACCCTGCATGGACAACACCTGAGAAGCAACATAATGTAGCACAGTAGAGGGAGAAAGGCTGAATAAAGAAAACGCTGGCTTCAGGAATCTAACATTGATTAGTAAGTAAGCCTGAGAAATACTTTGTTTTCAAAGGTATTGAAGTCAGAACAAGATTAATTCTCTCCGTTTGAAAATTTTGAGATATGCCTGAAAATCCAGAAGATGCTTTTACATGTATTCCTCAGAGGAATTTGTTATCTGATGTTACACGTCACAGGTCTAGATTTGCACTGCGAAGGTTAAAGAAGAGAATGTATAATGAAAAAAGCAAAGGATTAAATATTAGGAATAGCACTTTGCAGAAGTCTTAAGCCTGTCTCTCTCACACAGGAGTCTTTCTTGATATTGCTACAAAGTATATGTAAGGAAATAATAATCCTGGTACAATATTAAGGATCATTTAACATGAACTCAGGCTTTAAAATGCCATAATCAAGGAGCAGTTTGTTCCCTTCTAGCTCTAGGACTTCATAAAACAAAGTCAGTGTACAAACGAAAAGATTTTAGGAAAAAATGGCTTTTTCTTTGAGAAAAGTATACATGTCATAGCTAGAAAAAGAATCCTATTACTGTCTTGACAGAAAGATTTCTCTCTCCAGCATTGCTGAAGAGTCAAATTTGAACTGTCATGGTCCAGAGTTCAAACCCTCTATGGTCTGCAAGGAAATCCATGCCATCTTCTCACAGTGCTGAGCTGACCTGCGCTCTCTGCATACCAAAACTCTTTGTAGGTACATGGAGATAATCTCCTTGACTGATTTTATTACAAGCAGAAAGTTCATTCAAGACAGATATAATTGGGACACAATGATCAAAAATTATAATGCTATTTGCAAGGAAAGAAAAACTCCATATAGAAACCATGGGAAGATTATGCAAATCATTTACTTGTAGATGAGTTAGCTAATGTTATGGCTAAGATCAATGGGGGAAATTACATTCCAGAAAACAAAATGACTAGACACAGGAGGAAAACAGTATATGCTTATATATATATATATATATGCTTATATATGCTTATATATATATAAATATATATAAAATGCAAAGTTTAGTCAAAACTGAGCCAATCAAGTGACAATCATGTTCAAATTGAGCAAATCTACAACAGATTTTGCAAATAGCATATTATGTTTTGCAGTGCAAAGGAGGGCAGCCCTCACTGCTTTTTATTGTTTAAATAGGATCACAGATTCATTCAGGTTGGAAGGGACCTCAGGAGGCGTCTGGTCCCTCTTCCTGCTCGAAGCAGGGGCAACACTGGATTCAGATCAGCTTGCTCAGGGCTTCATTGAGCTGGAGCTTGCTAACTCCGCAGATGGAAATTTTACTGCATTGCTAGGCAGCCTCCTGTTCTGACTGTCCTTCACAGTCCACAGTCAGGACTGCCTGACAGCCGCCTGACTGTCCTCAAGGTACATCTATTTTTATATGCAGTCAGAATATCCCTCTTTCAACTTCAATATCCCTCAAATTCAATGAGAGATCGCTGTTTCTCAATCTCTGTCCATACACCTCAGCACAAAGCTCGGCTCTGGCTCAACAACCTCCCTTTAGGTGCTGGGGACTGCTGCCTGATTAACCCAAAGCCATCTCTGCTCCAGGCTGGACAAACCAGCTCCTGCAGCCTCTCCTCACAGGACAAGTGCACCAGGATCTTGTGTATGCAAAATCCACACAGACAAAAAGCATCTTAGACGAAATCCCAACGCAATGACAAGTGCCTTCCCTCCCTTCCCTCTGTCTTCAGTGCATCTAGGGTTACATTTTTATGGAAAGAATGGCTTGCACATTTCCACGTAAATATGTAGCCTGGAGATTTTTAATTTTTCCAATAAAGTCATAAAATGTTTTATAATATTAATCACATAGTTGCTATAAAGTTAATCATTCTGTTACTTTGCCAGTCCTCATACCTTCATAACCACTCTGACCACCACTACTCACTGCAGCACTAGGTACAAGACCACAAAAGATCCATGAGATTTCTCTTACATACTTTTAGTGATAAGATGCTTTACATCAGTAGACAAACATTCATTCAAAATATGGAAAGCAATCTTTCTTCATGACAGGACTACTCTCCCTGCTCAAATTGCTTGCTGTAGACAGTAAGAAATGGGCAGTATCAGTATCCTTCTCAAAATGTAAGTAATTAAAAATAATCAATGGAAAAGTTCTTGTTATGGTAACAAAAGGTTATACTTGCCTTTGCTGCATTGTGTTAGTGTTTTTGTATTCATATGTTGTTGGTCAGTTTCTGCTTTAGCTTGCAGTGTTTATTTTTGCATCATTGTATGCAAAAGGTCCAAGTGATTCAGCACAGAAGAAATAAGCATGACCTGTCTCCTCAGTCCATGGCAAATAATCATTGACCTTTTCCCATTTAACCTGCCTGGACAGAGAAAAGTTTTGCTATTGTCCAGAATTTTCCAATTGTATGAAATGGATGTAGCCACAGACTGCTTGCTCCTTGCTTTTCTGTCATTAAAAAGTCATTATAGTCTCATTTTAGATATTTACCATCAGCTTCTTACAAAATCTATTAAGACTGTTAGAGATTATCAAGAGCGACAAATATGCTAATATCCTCACTCAAACTGTCTCAGAAAAGGTCAGCAATACTGACCACAACTGCCAGTTTACATTCAAACATTCAGAATAGGTATCAGATGTTTCTATTGTATTAAGTAAAAGCAGTCTGAATCATGGCAATTTCTCTTACTATAAAATATCTTTTTAGAAAGATCAAGATATGTCTCTTCAGAAGTGCTTTTTTCTAGCTCACAGCCTCACAAAAGGCTGAGTCTAAAAAGACCAGAACTGCCGTAGTTGTATCTGATGGCCAAATCTGCACTGTATACAAGGTATCTCAAACACAGATGTTCTTCTCATCCTCACTAAACTGTGAGTTACCAATTTGAATTAAATTAAGACCAATTTCAGCACATCATTTCTGATCCAGCTTAGCTACTCCAGTTCATATAGCGCCCTGCTGGTGGAATAATTTGTTACCTATGCCATTGCCCCCACTGACCGATTACTAAGAAAGTAGTTGGCTCCCAGGAAACTAAAGATGCTCCTCTGTGTCCTGGCCCCACGTGGGATTGGAACTGCTGGTGGGACTGGTACCCGCCTGGCCACCAGGGTCTGTCCTCCTGCCCTGAGGGAGCAAGGCCCTGGGGGCAGCAGCACAGCCCCAGGGGCATCAGGCACTGCCATGGGATGGGCCAAGGTCATAACAGGCAGGCACCGAGTGTCATTGTTGGGGTGGAAACTGAGGGGTGTCATGGTTGGGGTGGAGACTGTGACAGCCAGGCCAGGGCAAAGTTGTGGTAGGCCTGAAGCTGGCACCACTGCAGAGGCAATGACTGATGGTCTCGGGCTGGGCTGAGATGGGGTAGGCAAGGACAGGGCTA
The DNA here is from genome assembly GCF_000705375.1 of Tinamus guttatus. The sequence continues at coordinate 98,886 of NW_010576461.1, forward strand.
GGGATGCCCCTGAGGCCTGAACACTGATACCATTAGAGAAGCCTGGGTATAATTCAGTTGCCTGGGTTTTTGTTTGAAAGAGTATCTCTTGGGAGTATAAAAATTAGAGAATTTCTGCAACATTGCCCAAAGCCGTGTTCTAACTGTTTCTGACTTCAGAGTTGTTCGTCACTTTCAGACATGTTCCTTTCCCGAACTTTATCATCTACCCTGCTTTCTCTCTGTCTCTGTTTCCAAACAAAATCTCCCATGGCTGGCAATGAACTTCCTTTCCTGCGCCCTAAATGAAAAGTCTTTTGCACAGATTTTACTCCAGCTTTTTCTTCCCAGCACAACACCCTATGAATCTATAATTCATTCCTTCCTACATTCAGTACAATCCCTAGAAGTAGCCTAGCTGACAGAGCAGAACATTGGTGACTGTCAACCCACACCACCATTGGTGTGACCCAGAAATACAGTCATTCAGTCTTCTTCAATTTGACTAGTGCGGGATGACTGGAGAGAAAAGGAAATTGTAAAAGCAGCCTGGAACATTCTGCGTTTCAGTGCTCCAAAGAACTGAAATACAAGATGCCTCCTACATGGACGGTCTCTGTGCCATGAAGCCAGTATAACATTTAATCACCCCTCAACTATCTCTGCTGTGGCAGGAAGCATGGTAGAAGAGTCCTCAGAGATGTCACCAGGTTGCTTTGGTTTTCACCAGTGCTTTTTACCAGTTTCCACCTACCAGGCAAATATTGATACATCTCCATCACTTCCTTTTTAAACCGATAGCTTTCGTCTGCTGTACTATACTAGAGAGAAGTCCTAAAGGCTGAGTCTTGTCACCTGTATTATTACATTGTAACCCACTAGCTACCTGAATTCCAATAGCTGTGAATGGTACCTTTTACCCAGTGAAATATGTCTTGATTAAAAGCAAACTCCGAAGAAGTGGAGAAGAATGATTTCCATTCCACTTATTTAGGTACAAGGAAAGTTAAAGAATTAATAAATCCACTAAGAATTTATTTCCTCTATAGGCCAAAGCTGTTCTGTACTTACAGTAAAACTTTCCTTTAAGAAGTTAAAGATGCAAATAGAAATAAATTAATATTTGCAGAATGAAGGAAAGCAGAAGTTTCAACAATATTTAACTAACTCCACTGTCCATAATGACTAGATATATGCCTCTGAGCGATAAACTGACCACAAGGTACAATCATCAGTCACTGGAGAAAACAAGAGAACATGACTTAACATCAAGGCAGCAGAATGGAATGTTCTACAGAAGAATGCAGTAAAAATGCCTCAAAACATCAGAATAAAAATACTGAGTCTGACGTCCCTTCTTCACACACACTAACATGAAGCAGGAATAAGTCTGATGGACTAGTGGTAATTATTAACAGGTTGATATATGCAAGCTGCAAGTGAAAAGAATTGAGCTGTTGCTAAGTGCACAGAGCTCACCTGTCCATCACTAGAAACACTGACTAGTGGAACTGGTAAGGACTGGCACTGGATGAACTAGGGATGGGTAGAAGGACAAGGTTTGAATTTTGCTAAATTATACTGTTCCTATTAAATTGTTGCAAAATGTGAAATGGTAGTTTTGGTTTGGCAAGTTGTACAGTTCAGTTTTATGTATGCAAAACCACAAATGTTTTCATCTACATCCCAGTTTACCCTAATCCTTAATTTCAGAAGAATACGATCTGTATGAGTTCATCTTTTGGTTTCATTTTAATGTAATCTGTAGCACTCTAACCCATAAAATATATATGTAATATACATATTTTCTTACAGAAAAACCTTTCCAAATAAAGAGATCTCTGGTCTACATGTATTAACAGAATTCCTTCAGGCTTGGACTCCGACTGAAGTCCGAGTCAATTGGGATTTTAGATCTGAAACTTTCATCCACCAACTAAGTTTACAGAGCATCAAATCTTGCAGAATTTCTGGTCTCAAGTTTTGAATACTATTCCATGGAAAGCTCCACTTTTTCTTGCTTCCCCAGAAACTCATTTTCTTCTCAATGTCATTAGGATGAGGTCTTACAACTCATGAGAAAAAGGTAGCATGGGTTAAGCCAGGATTGCATTTTAGCCCCTGCTTCTTTCATGTAGTCTCCTTTCATATAGTAAATTACCTGAGGAAGACCACCTTTAGATAATCTTGATCTCTACATTTCATAAGTCATCAACCAGTTGCCTCTCTGCTGAGTTTAATATTTTGACCAACGTTTTTCTTCCAGAAAAACAGCCAGCTTCAAAACCATCTACCTTGGTTTTGTCTGGCCTCCACTTCCAGCTGAGGGTCTTTGTCTTCCCTTCACCAGAAAGCAGTGTCTCCCCCAAGAAAGGCACTAACACACTGAAATCTGTGCACCTCACAACAATCTTTTTGAAAATGAATGGCTTTCTGTGTGTCACACAAATGGGCACTTTCCCCTTGAAAGCATTTTGTCAGTCTTTGCTCCAGCCTCTGTAGTCATTCCTTTTTTGAATGTGGAACATGCCCAGGCTGCACACATTATGCAATTAACAGTCTCCTCTAACAGATATAGAAGTAAAATCACCTCCTTTTCCTGCTCAGTCATCACTCCACAGTTCACACAGGCACAATTCACATTGCCTTTTTACCCTACCACTGGATGAGGAGCATATTTTCAGCTGCTTCTCTAGTATGACCCACAAACCTCTACCAGAGTTGCAGTTTCCCAGCATATAGTCTTCCTTCTGCAGGTTAAAACTGCCCTTCTTATTCCATTATTCTCAACTGTATTAAAACACTTCTCCTGACTGAATTTATTAGTAGGTTCAAATCACTATGTGACTACAATCTGCAATAATTTTGACTTACTTATCTTTGCATCACAAGTAAAATTCAGCAGAATTTCAGAGCCCTGATTAATGTCCATTGTGATAGTAGCAGAAAGCAAATTTTAATGCAACAGAATAACCATTATAATCGTCGGTTTGATGTTCTACATAAAAACCCAGACCATAGCATCCTTTGTTGAGTTGTCCTAGTGTTTTCTTAGGCTCATTCTAAAAATGTCTGATCTCCATTCTAAATTTGTCACTGTTCCTCTCCAAATTGTTTGATATTCCAACTTTATATTCATTGTGTGTCCTTTTTGTTTTAGAAATGTCACTAAGTCTTCCTTGATGATGATCATACTGAAATCCATAAGTGAATACAGAGACTCAAGAAAGGAAATAGCATATTGCAATATTTCTACTGTTGATAGAAACATTGCTGAAGAAAAAAATATACATATAAATACTTTGCATTATACAAAACTAAAAGACTTGGCAAAGGCTGATTATTTTGTCTCACATTTAGAGCAAAGCTCTGTAGCTCAATTTGCAGAAAACAGGATGTTTGTTTATAACAGCAAAGTAAAAAATATTTCTTTTTTTCCTTTTTTAAACTGCAATAATGGTGCTAGCTTTTTACGGTATTTTAAATGAAAAAGGTCTGTGATTTGGAAATATAAGCTCATGTTTCTTAATTTAGTGCTGCAGTGTCAAGCCAAGGGAGCTGTTAGTATATTGTGGAGATGTTCTTGCATGCTAGAATTAAATGGGAGTTTTGTCTATGATTTTCATTCATGCTGGATCAGACTCTTCATGTAAAATTAAGAAAATGGTTGCTACCCGAGAGCAACCAGGAAAAGAAAGATTTGAAATTAGAGGTTGGAAACCTAACCATCTTGGCAGTTTGACATCAACCCATCAACTAGAGAGAACTGTTGTAACAGTTTATTGCAAAAAAGTATGTAGAGTAAAGCTCTAAATACACTTGTTTAAATTCATTATTTAAGCGCGTGCTTAGTCTGAAATGCAGGCCGCAAGCTCTGTAGACTCTGACAGGATTTAACCAGCTACTTAAATGTCACTTAAAATCTGATTCGAAATAATGTTCTGACTCAAAACTGCACAAAAACTTTGAGGAGGAAGAAGCTTTCGCTTCAAAAATAATTAAGATGCCCTGCCTTGACCACAACAATCAGAAAGATAAGAGGAGATTTCAAATTATTACTCTTCAAGTCAGAAATGCCTAGTTAAACTGCAAACTATAATAAATATGGGGTGACATATGCAACAGACATCATAAAAAGAGAGTTTTGACAGAGATTTCACAGTCATGCTCCCCACCAGACACAAAGAAATTTAATGCAACTGTCTGACCTTATCTCGCAAGTCTTTCTACATATTCAAACACACCCACCTCCCACGGAGACCTCTGGAAAGACAATTTACAGAATATTTCTAGGATTTGGTTTCTCATTGTATTTCTAATGGGAGAGAAGCTATTTACAGAGGAAGATTTCACCCCATGGAAAATGGTGCCCCCAGGATGAAATCCACATGGAGTGCTAGAACGTGTTGGCAGACAATAAGCGGCACCTCAAGAGGCTGGATTGGAAGGTGCATGGCATAACCCTCAGCTTTGAAGTGGGATTTCTGCCTCTATGCCTGAGCAGGGGCAGGTCATAGATGGATCCATCTTAAGAGGTACAGCAAGGAGCTGAGCTTTGTGGTTTAGCAGGAAGGGAAGGAGCTGGCTCTGACTTTAACAGCTAGCTGTCCTCATCCTTCCAACACTGCATGTCCCCTGTCAAAACAGACACATTTGTTTCATTATCTCAAAACATTCAAAATCCTGACATGCATTGACAAGGAGATGTCTAGTTTTGCATCATTCCGGCCATGAAAGGAGAACGTACAATGGGAGAAAGTCATATCGCCAAGAGATTACTGAGTCTCTTTGAAGTCAACCTATGCTAAAGAGTTTTCTTCTAAATACCAGCCCAGATCATGTTTTGAAGAAATAAGATAGATTTACTAGAAATTACGGAAATATTGTAGTCAAGCAATTTGAAATTCCTTGAATATAGCCATATGCCATGACCTTTGTAGTCTGTCTCCTGACCTGTTCTTAAAGAATTATATATGCATCCTTCACTATTTTTCTTCTAAAACTTTCCACTTGAGAACAAAGATGACCATGAACTTCTTATTAGAAACAAAGATATAATTCAGTGCTCCTAGTTCATTTGGGGTGGCTACATAGGAGGGGAATATTGTGATCCTGGGACTAGATGAGACTGAAATTTCAGAGGAAAAAAATGGTCATTGAAAATTCATGACTCATCTCTGTGATCCTTACAGCTGTGCTTCAAATGGGGGTACTAAATCATGTACAAATAACAATCATTGAAATGAAATATGTGCATTTAGAATAATACTCTCACTATCATGCACTAATAATAGTAATTTTGTTTAGCAAATGGTATTGATATCAAATACTTCTATGGTGCAACTTTCAATTATCAGTCATGTACTTCATTTTAAAATGGCACAATTTCATGGGACTTTCATCCCTAGAAGCATAATTCATTTTCCTTGACCTGCATCCACCACTACAATTAAATATGTATACTGTATGAATTGCTCTGAGGATTTTCATCTTTCCATTAATTGACCAATTCCATTGGCCTTTCCCAATGCAATGGCATGTAACCCACTCTCTAGCTGATCTGACTTCACTGTGACTCAGTCCCACCTTACACTGCCCTGCAACCTAGTGCTTCTGATCACTTCTTAAGAGTATGATAGTCAGTAAATTAATATCCTTTCAGTATTGTTTATCCTCATGGTCTCTCCCCAGGATGAAACTGTCTGGGTAGAAGAAATCTCCTTCAGTCATGATACTCTGTTTGGCTTTTGGTTTGTTTGGTTGGCTTTTCATTTTGAGTGTGCATACTACTTTGGATAATATTCATGTCACCTAAATAGTGGCTTAAGATGTTTACAATGCAGATGTCTAAATCTCAGATAGTAAATCAAGGCTCCTGCTATCAGCTGGGGAAGAAACATAGACTTTGGAGAGACACGGCTTTGGAGATACAAGTCATCTTATATGTTTTAACTACCTGTTTGCTGATGTCATGCATTGTACCTTCAGAGATCACTGACCATTCCCTCCATTCACTAGGTGTGATAAGCTTCCAGGTGTCCTACACTCACATGTATATCTACTAGTCTAGAAGAATCCTAGTTTAAATTTTGATTTTGCAATATTAATAATATTATTATTGTTACTTATCTCAGTTGCCATACACATACTGCATCATTGTTTCCTTTGAAGTCTCTGCATGATGTTTTTCTATTTGAGATGCAGCTTGAGTTGGTAGAAACATTCTGTAAAGATGGCAAGTCCAAAGGTCCCTCTCCCACCGTGCTGGATTGCCTGTGCATGGATTGCCATTATACCAACTGGTGCCAGCACCACGAAATTCCTCCAACATACATAAAATGCTCTGAATGTCCAGTTTACTTAAGTAGAAAGACTAAAGGAAGGAGAGAAAGAATAGTAACAAAATCTGACAATATTTTGTAGGCTATGGTGGTGCTCTTAAATGTGAATATAAGAACTTTCTTTTCTGCCTGCTGTAGCAGGAGTTGAACAGAGGTAAAAACTACAGTCTATATAATTAAGACTCAGCTATCTCCAGGACCTATTTTTTTGCTTCTGAATAAAGTAACATATTAGGTGACACATGCCTTTTTGGAAAATGTTCCTGTCATGCAGAGGAGATAGTAACAAGTTAACAGGCTTGAATTGACGTTTTAAGAGTCACCACTATTTTCTGAGCACCTGTTCTTGACAAACTGGGGGGCAAACACAATTACTGATATCCAGTAACAACCTCTACCCATAGTATCATGTCTGAAAGCTAATCAATGGTTAATGCAGGCCTTTATGGACATTTGTAAAATTTGAGACTTAGTCCCTAGTTTATTTCCTTGCAAAGGTAAAGAGGACTTTTTGTTCTCTTTAACTTGGGCTGACATACTAGGCATGCTAGCACACAAGACATACTTAGGCATATTAGCATGTGACCCAGCCTGTACTCAGTCAAAAAATTCATGATTACTAGCTCTTTTTTCCTTAAGGATGCCACCATATGGTCAGAGAAACAGAAGCAATGTGTTTTGTATAAGTACAAAAGCAAATGGAAATAATAAATAATATTAAAAAAGTTTTAGGAGTTTCCTCAAGACCCAGGAAAGGATTTGATTAAGGTGAAACTTGTTGTTTCGGTGTCTTTTTTATCTGGTATATTCCCTGCTCACCACTTGTGACATCTTTCTCGGAATCTCTTCTTGTTGAAGATTACTTGTCAGACCATGCTACTCTACTGAGACTGACGGGCTTTGTAGAAAATTCACCATGTTGACTGTGGGAGGAGGTTTCTGAGACTGAAGAAAAAGAAAAAGGTAAAAAGCAATAGAAATTTGATCGCTTTCATCCAAAAATTATTTTCCTCTCAGTTACATTCTGAGAAAATGCTCAAAAGGTTTTATTTTTATTCCCATATAGAATGAAAATCAATTATGAGACCTTCAAAGTTATCATGAAGTGGAACTGCTGTTCTCCAGCCAGCCCTAAATGCATCATTAATGGAATAGGTTTTGATCTCACTGCACAGGTGCTAGGTTGGCAAGACTCCACTATCGTTAGTGAGTTACCCCAGGCTAACACCTGGCTGAAAGGAGATTAAGGCCCACTGACCTTAGACTTTCTCCAATATACTGCATGTGTTAGGGTACACAATGCCTCTCCCTTGTCTGAAAAGCAGAAACTGAATATACACAGTGCCTGTACTTTACCACCTAACCTCTGCCTAAGCTTTAGGTATATAAGTAACCTGTCTCTCCGAAGAAAGTGCCAGATTTCCAACATAGTCTGTGGAGAGAAGTAGGTGTTTGTGAATACTTCCAGAGGGTGAATATGTCTGACTCTGCTTGGAAATCCTGCAGGCTTTCCAACTCTTTCCAATGATCCATCAGAGAACTCAGACAGTAACTTCAGGTTCACTGGGTGCTTTATAAGGTTTGAATTCATCTACTATGAATTTAAGGGGATCAGCACTTTTGCACAGTATCTCCACCACAACTATGACCATTAAAATTAACACAGAAATAAATTACATAAAAAACAGCTGAAAAAGATGTAGTTATAAAGCCTTCTTTACTGCAGAAGTATGTTCAAGCTTTGAATCTACTTCAAAGCGCATGTTAATTTGTGAAGTTATGTCAACGTTCTACTCTCTGCCTAGGGTGGATTAATGCTGTTGGTAGGAGTATATCAGCGTTAACACAATGCTCAAAAGTCTCTCTATCTTGGGTCTCCTATACTACTGATTGGTAAGTAAGCTTTTAATATTCACATTATGAATATCAGAAGAAAATCTAAATGTTCCATACATTTTCTGTGATCCAAGGAAGCTTCCATTTGAGAATGATGAATAAGCCCAGCAACCACTGGCCATCTCCTGAAGTAACTTGTTTGTTTCTTGACCATCATATATCTTCCAGGATTACTTACACTGTAGAAAAAAAATGCTTCAAGATGGATGTTTTAATATGGTAGAGCCCACCTCATGGAAAAATAGGGAAAATCATTATATGATACCTTTGCCTGTAAAACAAGCCCACTTGGTACACAGTAGCTGCATGTAGATCCTTTCTTCCAGGATCAGTCAGTGCTGACCACAAGTACGTCTGCTAACTGCTGTTTCTGGTCATGCTTGTAAGAAATACTCTGCATTTTTTAAGGATGGTGTTTCCCCAAACTCTATCTTTGATCACCATAATCTATCATTAACCTGTTTTTCTTCAATACTATTGCTTTATCCAAATCCTTCCAGAAGACCCATGCTTCCAGAAGTACCATCTTCCCTCATCCCGCCTTCCAGAAGTAAAGAAAAAAAAAAATTGTATACTCATTTGCCTGTTTTCCTTTCATCATCCATTCTTTGGCGATTTTTAGTTATCATTGGTCTCACATAAAATGAAACAGTTTAAAATAAAATTAATTTTATAAAGTTAAGTGTATTTGATTGTTGCTCTGTTCTATTCAGACACCAAGTATGTGGTAAATATGGTGAGCTGAAACATACTGAAACATACCTTGCTCCTTAATACCTTGTGCATTCTGTGTGTAGGAGTCCTACTGAAAAAACAAGCTATTAAAAACTTCTATAACATAAAACACAGAAAGAGAATAATTTGAAGTTACATTGGAAATCTTCATTCTTGCATTTAACAAGTTCTTATTGTTTGACTTTGCAAACTTATCTCCCTCTTCACAGATTTCTTAGGTATATAATTCTTTCTCCTTTTCACTGTAAAGTAAGATGATAAATTAATTTGCCCTTCTCATTCTCTATCACCAGCCTCACCTACCTGCCAGGACAGGCTGCTAGGTCATGCTCCCCTAAACAACGCAGCAGGGACTGACTAGTTAAAATGTCCAAGGTTCCCAGCCATTTTTCCTGCCTCTTACAAGTTGTCTCAACTCGCTGGTCTACCCTGTTTCTTCTGCCTCCAGTGCTGTAGCTTGTCCCTGCTATTCCGAGCAACTTCCCACCACCCCGTGCTACACCAGCATCTGCAGGGGTGCCAGCCAGAGCTCAGGGAGGCACTGCTGGCATTTTGTTCTAAGTCCTGCTCAGTGTTTATAGCAGGTCCCTGAAGTGAAGGGTGGGAGTCAGGCCAGTGAATTTATGCAGCTTTACAGACACAAGCTGGGAGGCTTCACATCCACAAAGCTCACACCAGGAACATGCAAATGGTCTACTGAGCCAGGATTTTTGCCTACTGTTCCTGCTTTTAATATTCTTCTTGCTACTGAACACAAAAGCATGTGAATTAGGGAGGATATCTGTCAAGCATGGGTAAGAATTAGATTTTGCTACTCTGTGTTGCACCAGGAAAGCATTGCAGGTGCAGTCCTACCAGATTCTGCAATGTTGCAATGTTTAGTCTATTTGATCATTTCATTACTGACTTGCATAACAGAAAAGGAAAAAAAAAAGGAAATATATAGATTTGTATAAGGCATTAAGCCAGAAGAGCTGAAATATTTAGGACATTAGGATAAGAATTCAAGATACCTTGATAAATTGGAGACATTCTATAAAATTAACTAAGTGAAATTCAGCAAAGGCAGATGCAATGCCCTATGCTTAGGATGAAGTAAAATGCACAAACCTGAAGTAAATGAGCGGGCAACAGCTCCGGAAGAGAGTATACGAGAGTTATATTTCAGGACAATTTAAATGTGCATTTATAATGCGATGCTGAAATGAAAAGGGCTAATTTCATTTTTGGTCACATTGAAAGAAATGATGTATAAGAAGCAAGAGGGGTAATTACTCTGCTTTACTGCTATTGTGTCCAGTTTTGGGCACTGCACAGCAAAAAAAAAAAAAAAAAAAGGATGCAGATATACTGGAAAGTAGCCAGGGGGGGAGTAACAAGAATGATAAGAGGTTTAGAAAACTGGAGCTATGAGGAAAGGTTGAAGGAATGGGGTTTGTTTAGTCTAGAAAAGAGAAGACTGAGCAGGGACATGATAACATTCTTCCAATACATAAAAGGTTATTCTGAAGAGGACAGTGACCAGTCGTTCTTTATTTCCACTCACTGTAGTATGAGAATTTAGTTTACTTCACTGCAAGGATGATTTTAGATATTAGGAGAGCCTTTTTCATTCTAACAAGAGTTAAGTACTAGGACAGACTAGTTCAGGAGACTGCAGAATAACTGCAGAGGTTTTTAACTGAAGGTTAGGCAAACATCTGTGACCTTGTGATTTGTTGGAGGTGCCAAACTAAACCAAATCTGAGCAAATTTTCTCAGGGATAGCATAAGGCACAGCCCTGGCAGTAGTGCATGTTTAGCGACAAAGCTCTGAAATGTGAGCAATTGTCAGTGAAACCAATTCAGTGAGAACTGTTTTCACATGAGCTTTTTCCCTTAGACCTATTTTGGGAAGTGGTTGAACACTGGATGAAACTTCAGTCAGAAAAAAAAAAAGATTTATCCCAGGAAAGCACCTAAGTCATTTCACTTTAAAGAGTTAATCTGGCAAAATTATATGAAACCAAAAACAGGATCTTTAAATACAGAGGGTTAAGAAACCTTAATTATAGGTGATGTTACCAAGCTCCACACACAATTTTTATTACAGTATCAGCCCAAGGATCTGGCTGGGATCACCGTCCAAAGTACTCGGTGAAGGACTAAGCATTCACAGGGAGATTAAAATATGTGTATGTGCTAACAACAGTCAATAAATTAACAACAGCTGTTTTTTTATAAAAGTTGGTAGACTATCTGCTGGTATCGTCAGTCCTTCCCATTCATTTGGAAATGGGCTAAGTTCATAAACTTATTTCAGAAATAATTATTTTAAAAATAATTTTCTTGCACACTTTCTTTTTACCTCTTCATCTTGCAAAGAAAGGGAAGGAAGGAAGGAAGGAAGGAAGGAAGGAAGGAAGGAAGGAAGGAAGGAAGGAAGGAAGGAAGGAAGGAAGGAAGGAAAAGAGAGAAAACGGAGACCTTCACCTAAGCACCTGCCCTGAGGAGTTAGCACTTCAAGTGAAATACTGTGAGATTCATAACAGTGTGAAAGTTGGCAACCATACATAAGGGTGTAATTTCCATTTCCTCTAAATCCTCTTTATGCTAGAAAATTGGTCACACTATAAAGATGATTAGTCCTCTAATATTAAAAGTAATTCAACACTTTTCCAGGGCAAAGAAAACTTATCAGTAGTTTAACTATTTTTCAGATGCAGAACCTGTGTGAGTTTCACTGACACATGTAGGGTCCACAGTTAAAAATCCGCTCCCAAGCTAAAGGATGGCTGTAGTCACTGAAAAAAAAATAACTGATATTCTTAAGGTATTGAGAGGTTTGTAATTAATGTGCACATGTCTCTATACACCAGAGAAAGGAAAAGGAAAAAATTGCTCTGCAAGCTAAATTAAAAAGAACGAAGTAGAGTGAAGAGAGCAATAGAAAGGTGCTGATTAAAGAGCAGAAAGAGTCCTCATACATAGAATACACTTCATTTTGCATGTTTGAACTCTGTCCATGAAAAGCCAGCTAGTGCTGGGGGCTTGTCAGAGCTTGCACCGGAGCGAGACCGTCAACACAAGTGTGTGGATTGCTCTGCAAGGCACCAGCCTGGGTGCAGCAGGTGCATCCTGGAGCAGGTAGCCACATGCACTGGCTACTGGCCGCACACAGCCAGCACAGAGCCAGCATGCGAGCAAGCCGCCTGCAAGGAACAGGAAGCCTGTCACTGGCTTCTGCAGCTTTGATCATAGCCTAGCAAGATGGTTTGCTCAAGCTGAGGTAGTTTGCAGTCAGAGGGTTTTCAGTCAAGCTTTGGCATTCCTATTTGACATAGATTTTGCCCTTCTCAAAAGAGCACAGTGCCAGCAGCGCAGGGTGTATTTCAGCACAAGAAGCTTCTGTTCAGACACTGTGCCAAGCCTGACAAAAGCATTGCAGAGGTGGCTTTTCTGCCAGGCTACCCACTTCCCATCATGAGATTCTTTTTTGTCATCTCCTGAATGAATGTGTGGAAATGAACTAAAATTTGTTTTCTTGTCATGTTTCTAAAATATCCCATAAAAAATGACTGACAGTATTTGTTTTCACTTAAATGTATGCTCAGTGAAAAAGAGCTTCAGTCTATCATCTGGACAAGGCAGTATAAGCCAGAATTCACGTTCTTCTGTGGCCCCATATTATAGAACAGGACAAGTTCAAGGAAATCCTGCCTCTGAAGCACTCTTCCATACCCTACAGTCCTGAAGGAGCAAGCAACCACCCACCTGTTCCAGTGAAATTGGAGGGCATGAATTCAGGTTAGTTTGCAGTTTGGGTCATCCTATACTACAATGTTTTTGATTAAATCTGCTGCTGGGACTCAAGTATCTAAAGAGGTGATGCGGGAGCATCAGGCAAGCGTGTACAATTTTGTTTTTAGGTAGAGTGAGAAAATGCTGCCACCACATCAATTACAAGCAAAAAAGTTTCCTTCAGGCAGAAAGCTCTGCCTCTCCTAGAGGACCAGGTTTTGAGATAGACTGAGGCCCCTTAATTCCGAGTCATCCTTAAAGGAGTTAAAAACTTCTGATATTTCTGTGGATGCATTTTGCAGAAGATGAGGCCCTCATGGAAGTTTGGCAAATGAAATGTATACATAGGTGTTCTATAATCAAGCATTTAGAGAATTTTGCATTTTTCTAGCTTTAACTTGCTACGCTTAGTGGCTGCTGGCTTGAGAAATCCAAGTTGTATTACCCATTCAGGGAGGGAAAATGCCATAGGAGAGAGCTGGCAAAGATCCCCAGGATTTCATATCACTCCTCTGGGATTCTTTCTCAACTCAGTACTGTGTCTCAGCTCCCTGCTGATGCTTTCGGATTCTGCATGGGGAAGCTGCATCTAAATCTTGATGGCATACAGCTGTATTTTTCTTTTAAGGCCATATCTCCTTACTACCATATTAGTGTTGTCTGATACCTATCAGTTATTTGCATCATAACAAATTAGTTTTTGATAGGAGATGGAATTTATTTGGAAGCACCTGTTCCTGCTATTGCAACACACCATGTTTTCATATTAGCAATAAAACTTGCCTGAGAACCACCCTTGCACTTGCAGTTGTGCAAGATTTTTAGCTTAGGACATCTTGTATTGAGGCTTCTGTTCTGTATGTAACTCAGGGCAGCTCCCTAAACATTTTGTAGCCTTGAATCTTTTCCAATGTTAAATAGCTTCACAGTGCACAGGCAAGTCCATACTGTAGAGGCAGATCATTCCCAAGCTGTCCGCACATGGTCATTAAAAGCAGCTGAGGTCCGTTGAGACCTTCTGTATTTGCTGTGCTTGCAGATCAGGTCTGCCTTCTCTCCCAGTGAGCCCTTTCATTCATTAAAGATTGTACATTGAAAAATGACTTTCAACAATGCAGAAACTATTGTGAAATTACGGACACCTTCTACGTTAAAGGAAACTTTCTGGATTTGTTCAAGAACTATGAAAGAAGTAAAGAGAATTCTTCTCTCATCGTCATCTTTGAGAAAAGTTTCTTTCCTCTTCCTCCAGTTCAATCATAGACCAAACACTAGAATAACTTCCACATTCCAACAAATATATATTTCCAATATATATGTTTGGAGGGAAAAAAAAAAGATAATGATAAGCAAATGTCAGAACTTTGTATATACTGGTCATTCAGTATCTTTAGAGGCATCAAACGTTTAATCTCCTGAGGTGAAAAATCAGAGATTTACCACAAGTTCATGGGTTCTCACAAGCTGCTGTAGATTAACTGGACTGTGCTAAAGGCATCTCTAGTCCATAGAGGCACGTGCTAATTTTTATCTTCTCAGCTTGCACACCCTGGACAGAGTAGGCAAGTGCTGTATAAGGTAATAGGAACACTGCTAATGGCTTATGACGAGGTCTGAGTTACTTTCTTTGGCCTACTTAAAACATATACATGATTTGGAACATGAAGAGGTCTCCAAAGCACCAAATGGGGGGAAGATTCCTCCTGAACTAACACTACAGGAATGGGAACATCGTTGCCTCCAGACAGCTGCTTTAGACGCCCTAAGATAGAGAACACCAGAGGATAGGGTTACACACAGGAGGCACATGGAGATGTGTTAGTACCTACAGCCTTACAAAGAAATCATGTAGCATCACGACCCATGCTGGCTGGGCTGACATATCCAGGCTATCTGGGTTTATTTACATCTAAAATAATCGGCTTTCTGTAACCTGGAGCAGTCCAGGATCTCAAATACCCAGAGCGGATTACAGCAGCCTCAGCCACTCCAACCATGCAAGTTCTGTGCTGTGCTACAGCATAAGGACATCTTGCTTTTCAAGGCAAGAGCTGCAACTCAGAATGTCTGAGTTGAACAAGTATAGCTAGTTAGCTCAATACAACAATAGCAATTTGAGTGAAAAACACCACCTTTCTTTCTCCTTCACAAGCTTTTGCCTCTGAAGTTCTTTCACTTACCTGTTGTTATATTGCCATCTTAGATAAAATCTCCAAGGCTGATTTCTCACTGACTGCCATCCAAGAACACTACCTGTAACACAGGATTTGGCCTCGCTCTAACTCTCTCTGAAATTAATAAGAGGCTTCTTTCAGTTACTTTGCATACCCTCCCTCCAGCTTCCTTCTCGTGTGGCACTAGTATTTGAAATTATTTTACTAAGCAATGACTGGCACAAAAAAGGTCAGATGCTGTATGAATTCCAGCGACATACCTGGGTAAGATGATTTCTATCTCAACCCTATAGCAAGAATAAGCCATGTAGAAAGAATGGGGTAATGTGTAGGCTTTTAAATTCCCCTCCTCTTAGAACAGCATGCAGTTAAAGCATCATATGGGCCTACAGACACATTCTTCACGCTGTTCCTCACCCTCGTTGCTCCTTTTCGATTCATCTGTCTGTCACTTGGCAGTGGATTGCGGACACCAGGTCCTCCCAGAGATATTTCATGTTTATTCAAGTCTTGCTGTGCTGTGAGACTAAAGAAGACCTGTTGTTGCCAGCTAGATCTATTTATTTCTATATATTTCTATAAATTTCTATTTACATCACTGCATCACAAATTCCCATACCAAAGGCAGGAAGACAGATACCAAGTTGAAAACAAATCAGGGAATTGTTTTCCTTTCCCATGTTCCCTTTCTTGCCCATGGTCCCTTCCATTAAGGTAGTACACACTGAGTTCTAAGAACCTGTGTCAAAAAAAAAAAGCTTAATTTTATTCTGTGCCATTTGATTCACCTGCTTTTACCCCAAGACTCTGCTGATCTTAATGTATAGCAAAAAAATAAATACAACTTCATGGAGGAAGGACAGCCCTTAGTCCCATAACAGATCTTTTAAGGACATGGTAGAACCACTGCCCCCCCTTTTTAGTGAGCTATAATAGGTGCCCACCAGTAGATTTAATTGGAGTGCGTAAGGAGCAGGAGGGACTGTGGATGTATTGGGTGAATACAATAAGGTTGCCTTGGGATAGAAAATCACTCATATTAAAGTTGAGCAATGCTTGCTGCCTGAGCTGTAGGTTGCAGGCTTTTTGTTCTTTGGCCTGACTTGCCCTTCGCTTTGTGCTTGAAATGAAGTAAGAGTCCTTCTTTGAAGTGATGTGGTGCTTGTTACCCTAGCCTAACAGGAGGTAAAATGAGTCTGTAGATTGTTCAAGATATTGCTTGAGAGCTCATGCTTCCACAGGAGGCTCTGCAGGTGAGCATCCCCACCCCTCCACTAGCCATACCCACCAAGGCAGCTGCGGTGCAGCACATGCAGAGGCTGTTTCAGCTGGTGACAGAGGAGTAAACACGCTGGGATTGCTTTGTGTTCCCCAGGGTCAGAGGCTGTGCAGGAACGCCTACCGAACACGAGCTGTGTGCCGGGACTTGCTGAAACAGCAGTTTCTGCTCTCTCTGAGCCCACAAAAAAGCAGAATGTGGGATTGCCCACAGTGACAAATATAGCAAATTAAGACAATGCTGGGCATGTAGAAGAAGTTACAAGAATGCCAAAGGATTATAGCTCACTACACACATGCAGTTCTGGGTTAGCATGAATAATACAACAGTCTAACAACAGAGCTACCAGAATGGTAAACCTGTCCATTTTTCTACAAGCAAAAATGACTGATTAAAATCAAGTTCAGAAAAAGTGCATATGCTAAGAGGATGCCAGAAACCAGCTCATTAGCATTGCAATAAAACCCACAAGTTAAACAGGTGAAATTCAAAGCTTGCAATAGAGAGCTAGTCTGCATCGTGGGAATACATGAATTAAAGATGTATGCAAATTTATTTGAAAAGGCAGACCAGAAGGAAAACTGCCAGTAGAGGGAACACATGTTGGTCCCAAAGATGGTTGTGATGAGCAGAGAAGGAAGGGCTGAAACATTCCCTGGAATCAAGAGCTTGGTCCAGCAGCACAAACCGTCAGTCTGATGGTCAGGTGCAAGAGTTAAGGCTCTGAAATACCAACACAGTAGAATTGAAGGCAGACGATGCAGACTAGCTCTCTATTGCAAGCTTTGAATTTCACCTGTTTAACTTGTGGGTTTTATTGCAATGCTAATGAGCTAGTTCTAGATCTAGAATGAAGCCTGGGGATTGGTGCTTAAAGTTTGAGACCAGAAAATGCGAGTACCAGTGCTCTCTTGTAGGATACTGGGTTTTTGGCATGGAATAAAAATATGTGGTTTCTGTACAGACAAAAGGTCAGTTGGCACTGAATAGGTTATAAGCAGCTGTAGCACAGAAGGGACTAGGTAAACATTGTATTTTCCTCACAAACATGAAAAATAAATTTTAGTGTGCAAATATGCAAAAGGAATTAAAAATTGAAAGATCTGCTGATTGCAAATGTGGTCCCCTGAGCATGTGAAGCAAAGGTTAAGAGATTATATATATCTTCATCTGATTAAAAAAAACCTGTTTGCAAACAGAACATGGATTGTGGTTGTCAGAGCTACTACTAGACCATGGTAAATTGTCAAGCAACTAATGCAAAGCAGCCCGCAAGGCACATTTCTCAACCTGTTATCAGGTAAAGGAGGAGTGTTGTGTATTAGGTGTGATTTTATTTACAGGCCCTAGGACAGCAAATTCTTTAGTGCAGCAGGAAAAAGGTATTGAAAGTTTCCTACAAAATCATCTGGAATCATTCAAATGCCAGAAAATAATTGAGGATGTCTTAATTGGGGCGAAATAAACAGTGATATAAGGAAAACTGTCATGTTGCAAATGTCAAAAATGCAGTCAAGTCAAACCAAAGAAACAAGTTCAGTATCACAAGAAACGATGCGTAGAGCAAATTCAGCAAAGGTTAGCTGACTGGAAAAGATATGTGCTTTATGCACTGTAATTCATACCCTGCCAAAGACAGCACCTTCAGGTAATGCCACAGCTAAATAAATGCAGATGCAGAAAAATCTTTATTCTTAGACACAATGTAACAGACAATGATGTCAGACAAGAGTTCATAGGTTACTAGTTTAAGCTGTTAGTTATACAGCTCACTATCAGGTTAGTAGCTGATCACAGAAAACCATTATCCCTAACAGCATCAGATGCTGGAAAAGCATAAAATAAAGCACTTTTTGGAAAAGGGTACAAGTCAACTCTTGCCTGCATTTAGCATTGTAAAATTACAGGCTGTCACCAGGAGGTGATGCGCAAAAAAAATATGTGTGGTTATACCACAAAAAAAAAAAGGAGTTTGTGCACAGCTGGAAGTATACACCTGAGTCACTAAAGAATGGTAGATAAATAAGAGAAGCAATAAAGCAAATAGAAGACTTTCTTGTGTTTTTTTTTTAGTCCTAAGAGTTATCAATATTTCAGAAAAAAATAATGATATTGGGCCTTCTCTGATGGAAAAAAAAGCAATAATCTCATAAAACACTAACGTCCAATAACTTCACAGTCAGGTAAATTTGCAATACTATGCAAATATATAAAACAATCTGATGATCTAGTTTGAGTTTAATTGTCAGCCACTTAATAACCCTTCGCCATCCTGTTATTGTACTTAAGTATAAGGAATAACAGGGTCATTGTTTCTTTGGATGAAGCAACACTGAGGCAAACAAAAATCTTAGTACAATATTTGGCTTCCACACCTGGTCATGAAGCTGCTACTAGGCACCAGGCAAAGCTAACTTATAGAGACAGCAATTAATCTGGACAACTGCAGATGGATTTTTTTTTCTTTTTTCTTATACAAGAATATGCTATTATTTCAAAACCCAAACTGAGTGTAGACTCAGTACAAATGAATAATTCTCTCCCCAGCAATTAAAAAAAAAAAGTAGTTGTTTTCTCTCATTGTTTTATTTACCCGAATAGCTATCATACCACTATCTTTACATTCTGCTTGTCTCCTATTACTTGGAATTCACTCTGAGCTACTTAGGATTGTTCAGAATTGAACAAGAGTGCTGCTTTTTATCATTTTCACTGGCAGAAAGACAGAGTTCAAACATGTAGACACACTACACAGGAATAGATATACTGATTCAGACCACAGGTCAGCCTAGCCAATTGTCCTGTCTCCAGCAACAGATGCATAGGGAAGAGTATGAGAACAGGGCAAGCGTGCAAGACTTCATACTCTCTCATCCTCAACAACTTGCAGCTGGGATATCCTTGGCCAGAAACAAATCTTTCTATTTAATGGCTCTTTTCTTCCATGAGTATGCTCAATTGTGCTTGAACTGATATAAAATTTTAACAGCTACTGTATCCTACAGTAAGGAGTTGCACCGCTTAACTGTGTGTCTTGTGGAAACTACCTCCTTTTGTTCATTTTGAAGCTGCCTCCACTAGGATCACGTAATGATTCCTTGCTCTACTATTATAAGAGAAAGTGACATTTGTTTCAGATCTGTTTTAATCTATTGCATGCTTCATCAAATATGGCTTCTCTGGTTAATATTTTTGACAACATTCAACAGTTTAATATTTTGATTACTAAAATTCATTAACAATTGCAGCATAAAACCTTATTCTAGTTAGAAAAGAAAAGAATCAGTGAGAGAATATTTAATGTCAGGACTAAATATGATCCTACCCAAATCCTACAATTTGAAGGAGAAATGATACCACTTTCCTTCTCTTTAGAGAGCTCTGTTTCCATTGATCTCAACACCTTTCATGACCAAGCTTTGAGCCGAGAGCTGTCTTCCATGTCAGTGTTCAACAGGCCCAAGTATCTACTTAGGTACAGCTTAGTGTGACTGAAAGCTCTGGATCCTGGTCCCAGTAAATAGTAATAGTCAGAGGTTTTGACCTTCAGTGAAAAGCATTTTCCCATATTTTTCACTGTATTGATAGTTAGGCAACAAGACACTTTACTGATATATCCATGAATGGTATGTTAGATACCCTTACGTGTCATCTGATTTATAATGAGAGTAAGTAAATGAACAAAATAAAGTCTTAATGGAAAAATACTTCTGTTATCTGAAAATAATATTACACAAGTTTGTCTTTCTGGAAAATATCCATTCATTTTCTTCATAAACATTTACTAAGGAGAAAACTATTTTATGAACATATGGCACTTGTCTCTGTTTTGGATGTAAAAACGTCTGGTATTTTGCTGACTTCATTTCATTGTGAGTCACTGTGTAGCTTTGTATAAACATCAGGGTATTTTCATCAATTAGAAATAACTGAGATTTTCAACATAACATCCCCATATTTACTTGTGCTTGAGAGTTCTCCTAATACCCCGGGCAATGCACACACAGATATATATGCTGCACACACAGGTCCCCTTCTCCTAACACACACCAGTCTAAGAAATAACGCTTGAAGAGCAAGGATTCTGCTCAAAAACCCCACTGTATCCAGTAGCAAAAATTTCAAATGTCTTTTTGTAAATGGTTTCTTTTCGTCATTTAGAATTACTATGATTGGAAAATGGAGGCTCAGTCTTGAAAAACACTTTCTAATGAAACAAAACCTTATTGTCAAAAGATTGGGCTGTTTCTTAAGATATTTAGAGTCCATACAGAATCTCAGCTGATTTTCTGGGGGGAGAGAATCTTTCATCATAATACCTGCCTTCATGTCACTGGCTACCTGTATACCTGTGTTGTGCAGATTAATTGATCCATAAATACTTCAAGAACTAGATTAAGTCTGACCCTGTTCTGGAACACTGGAGGAGAGAGAAGACACCAGAAGCCTTACCCGCCTTAGGAAGATCATAAAAACACTCATTGCAATCATGATCCAAACCACTGGCTGGCACAACAGAAAAGATAGACAGCAATCCCAGTAACAGCAGTGGTAAGACTGGAAGTGGTGAGGACATGATCATGTATGGTGGGGCAAGAATCAGAAATAGGTTAGAAGTGGGAACTATTTATCCTACTAATAGAATGCTGCTACTGAAGGCATTTTAATGGGAGGTAGAAGACGTGTTCAAATCCCTTCAGCAATCAAATAGATAACTGCTTCTGCTATCGAGTTAGTTGGTAAAGCTGGATATCAAAAGCATGTGAAACTGGCTGAAATCACACTTTCTGATGAATTTGTCTCACGAAAAATGGGGAGCATCTTTTCTGACCTAGTGATAGTAAAAAGAGCAGCAACACCTGCTGTTTGTCCTCCCACAAGGTAACACTAGATGGCAGCAACTGAAGTGACAGCAGGAACTGCAGATCTCTTCCAGGGCACCAGAAGGCACTCTGGAGACCAACCCTCGAAGTGTCAGGGAGACAGCCCAGCAGTCGCGGCTTCTCTGCCTGCTTTACTGCCATGTGGGCCCACGGTGCTTGGGCAACTTGTGAGATGGAGTACAGACATGGAAATAGGATCACCTGTGCCCTAACTTTTGTATTAATTCATGTTTTCCTGTACATTACTGGCTGTTCTGGCTGTTGCATCTGAGGCCTCTTCACCTGCATTAAAATGATAACTTTTCCGAAGCCAATATGATATTTGTAGCTGTTCTATTACTCTGATTGCTACTTTGGAATCAGATTAGCTTTTGTACAGCTTTGTAGAAATATCAACAGTAATGAACATGATGCCATCTAATTAATAACAATCCAAAATCAACAAGCACACTAATAGATTGATAATGCCACAACTTCCATTCAGATGATTTGCTAAAGGGCCTCCTATTCCAAAAGGAAGCTTCCAGAGGACAAATCTGAGACTCTTCAAAAATTAAACATTGCCAACAGAGGAGATTTTCCTCATGTTCTTGTAAGACAAGGCTTCGCTGCCAGCAAAATCAAAGACTATTCAAAGTTTAACAAAAATGTATCAAAAGATGATGAGCAGCAACTAACATTAGTATTTCCTTTGGAATATTCATACATTTCATTTCCTCTCCACACCAATTTTGTTCAGTAGTTCTGCCACAGCTAAAGCTGTCACTGGTCTGTGTTACCATGTCTTCTCCAGAGGGGTTATTGCCAAGCTCTGAAAATGTCTTTGGAACTTAAATCTGTAATTCAAGGTCTCAGCATGGAAAAATAACATCCTTTACACACTGATTCAAATGCTGATATTGAGCTAATGAAGATAAAACCCTGGGCTTAGTCACTGATAAGAACTACAGAGTCACTTTACTGAGGACCTCAAGATCCAACTACTAGCCACTACTTATGGTGCTGTGATATGGGTTAGTCAACTAAATCTAGATGTCTTTTAAGACGCACACACAACACTGACATTTTAGGGTGAGCTATTCTGGCAGTGGTCATGCTGTGTGTGTGTCAACCTCACTGAATGAGAAGGGAGGGGTGGAGGCACTAAGCATAAGCATAGGAAGAGTAAGTGGCACTAAGCATAAGCATGAAAGAGGTGAAAGCAAGGACAGGTCACCCAGCAGGAGTACAGAGGCACTGTTCAAGTGTGCAGGGACAGTGTTAGGAAAGCCAAAGTCCGTCTGGAGCTGATCTGGTGAGGAACATAAAGAGCAAGAATGAACAAAAGGAACACTAGGGAAAATGTGGGTCTGCTGCTGAATAGGGCAAGGGATCTAGTGACAAAGGACATAGAAAAGGCCAAGGTACTCAGTCTTCTTTGCTTTGGTCGCTACTGGTAAGACCAATAAAAGAACTTAAGGATCCCAGGACCTGAGAATATCTGGAAAGTCTGGAGCAAGGCAGAATTTTCCTTGCTATAGGAGGGTCAAGCTGCAAAGCATTTATATGAACTGGACATACACATGACCTTAAGGAACTTTTAAACAAACTGGGAAACCACAGGACCATGGGACCTGATACAGTGCACCCACAAATGCTGAGAGGCTATGAAGTTACTCTTAACGGTCTTTGAAAGGTCATGGGTTTGGGGTGGGTTCCTGAGGACTGTGAGAAAGCAGATGTCACCCCAGTCTTCAAGAAGGACGAGAAGGAGAACTTAGAGAATTATGGGCCGATTTGCCTCACTCTAGGGAAGGTGATGAAGCAAATCCTCCTGAAAGCCTTTTACAAACATCTTAAGAGAGAGTAGTCAGCATGGATTTATGAAGCGGAAATCATGCCTGACCAACCTGATCACTTTCTGTGATGAAATGGCTAGGTTGGTAGATAAGGGGAGAGCAGTGGATGTTGTTTACTTTGACTTCAACAAGGTTTTTGACATTGCCTCTCATAACATTCTCATGCATAAACTCCTCAAACCCAGGCTAGACAAATGAGCAGTGGGGTAAATGGAAAACTGGCTGAACTGCTAGGCTTAAAGAATTGTGATCAGCTCAAAGTAGTGGTTTACCCCAGGGTCTATTTTATATCTATATGTATATGTACATATATATTATGTTTAACATCTTCATTAGTGACCTGAATGACATGACAGAATGCACACTCAGCAAGCTTGAAGGTGACAGATGTGGGAGGAGTGGTTGACGGATCACTTAGGTTGTGATGCCATTCAAAGGGACCTTGACAGACTGGAGAAATGGGCCAGCAGGAAACTCATGAAGTGCAGCAAAGGGAAATGCCAAGTCATGCACCTGGAAGGGATAACCCCGTGAAGCAGTACATGGTGGGGATTGACAGGCTGGAGAGCAACTTGGGAGAAAAAGACCCCAGAGTGCTGGTGGGCTACAAGGAGAACATCAGCCAGGAATTTGCCCTTGCCACAAAGACTAACAGCATCCCAGGCTGCATTAGGAAGAGCATTGCCAGCAGATTGAGGGAGATGATCCTTCTCCTCTGCTCAGTTCTAGCAGGCCCACACCTGGAATGCTGAGTCTAGTCCATGGCATCCCCAGGAAGGTAGACATAGATATACTGGGACAAGTCCAGCAAAGAATCATGAAGACAATTAAGGGAACAGAGCACTTGACTTATGGGCAGAAGCTGAGAATTGGGAATGTTTAGCCTAGAGAAGAGAAGACTCAAGGTGATCTTATCGCTGTGTATAAATACTTGATGGGAAGGTGCAAAAAACAGTCAGATGCTTCTCAACAGTGTCTACTGAAGAGACAAGCAGCAATGGGCACAAAATGAAAAACAAGAAGTTCCACTTAAACATGGAAAAAAGCCATTTTACTGGGAGATCAATCAAACACTTACCCTGAGAGGATTCACGGAGAGGTTGTGGAGTATCCACATCCTCAGAGACATTCAGATCCTGACTGGTCATGGCCCTGAGCAACCTGCTGTACTTGATTGTGCTTTGAGCAGAAAGGTTGGAGTGAACGATCTCCTTCCAACCTCAACCAGTCTGCAACTGCATGAATTTGTGATTCTACATCAAATAGCTCAGGCCTCCAGTGTCCCTCATCCCTTCTGCAATGCAGAGGCCACCCAAATTATGAGAGGAGTGCTGCAGGGTTAAAGCTAGGCCTGCCAGGCTGCATAGAGTAAGTACACACGGTTGCATGCTGTGCATTACTGTGCATCCCTAATTTGTTTGTGTTTTGGTCAATGTACCAGAAAAAGAAGACCCAACAAGAAGTCAGAGCAGAGATATGATTTGCAACAGTGGCAGAAAATGAAGAGCTATCTTTACCTTGCAGGGACAAAGTATCTTTGCTGGCAGCTCACTGAGGATCTGGCTTTGGCTCATTCTCTGGTTTTCTCAGAAGTACTGGAGACTGTAGGATCAAGGAAAAAACAACAGGAAAAGATTAGCAGGCACCTTCTGGAGTCCTGTCTGTAAAATATCTGATGCCCTTCTGGAGCAATACATATATGCCTTTTTAAAGGAATAATTGTGTTGCTGAGGAAATGATTACTCAGAACTTACTAAAAGTGATAGAAAATTGGGATTAATCAGAATTTGGATCCCTATTCCAGACAAGCATCTTTCAGAGTGAATTTGCTTACATTTGCTAAGGGGCACAACCTATATGCAAAACTGTCACCTGCATTGTGAAATTAATGACAGAGAGTATCTTGATGATGATACTGTATCACATGAGGCAGACAGGATCCAGTTGTGCCAACTGACATATTTGGTTTAGAAATGCTGCAGTATTTGGTGTTTTTTTCTCAAAGCTACCACAGCTCCCAAAATGCTGTGAATGCATGAAAAACTCTCTATAGGTATCTGATTCTTCTGCTGATTGGCAGAAGTTTGAAAAGGCAAACACTAAAGCCTCAAAACTCTGAATGCAACAATAATCTGGATTGTTGATGATTGTAGGCAGATTGATTCATAACATTTCAATTCCCAGAGCAGTAGTATTCCCTACAGTTTCCCTTCTCCATATATTAAAAATAGAAGGGAAAACATCTGTCTTTGCTTTCATGGGGCTCAATCTTCAGTGTGAGGCCACCATCTTCTTTTTTCAAGTGTCAGGAAAGGGGCATTGAAAATTTTATAGTCACCATGGGATGAGGATACCAGGGTGTCTAGAAACCGCTTCTTACAATAGATCCAAGTCATTCCTTCCTTAAATCAGAGCCTGTTGTCACACACTCTCTAGTTTTATAGCTTTTTTTAAAAAAATAAATAAAGCTACAAGGCTTAGTAGCAGCTTCAGTGGCTTCATGTGTTACAACTCAAAAGAATTTGAGTTTGTTCTCAACTCCCAACTCTTTACTCACGATAACAGATTCAAGTTCTTAATGTTTTAATAAATATCACAAAAATATTTTTATTTATCTTTTTTTTCCTTTTTTTTGGATGAAGATCTTAAATAGCTTATGCTGACACCTTTTTCCCCTCTTACAAACTAGTAACTTATTGAAATGTTTTGAGAATATTTTTGACTGCTGGTGCGTTATGAACAAGAGAAGACCTTGCTGACCCAACCAGAGAGTAACAGGTCAGATTTCTGTGGAATGGAAGACGTCAAGACTAAAAGTTCTTCTACCCCACAGATAGCTAGTCCCAGTTCTGTTGTTTTTTCCAGATTTCAGAAAAATCCCTGGCAAGAACTGTCATTTTTCCAGTCACCAAATTTCCAAGAATCTTCTCTTCACATCTCTGTCTTTTTCTTTTGACGGACTCTCCCATCATAGTAAATGCAGACCTCTTGCAAGAATGTGGGCCAGACATATGTGTAAGCCAAATGGCTTATGCCTGGAACAACAGTAAATGAAAAATGAAAGCCAGCAACCAGATAAAAAAAAAAGTTTTACATTTTTTTTTTCCATAAATGTTTCTCCTGTTTTAATTGATTTAACTCAACTATGCATTCAGCTCCGGATGGCTGTCTGATCATAGAGGGACACCGTGTCCCATGCTTTCTCATACAGATTTGAAATCAATTTGTCCAAACTGGAAGGGCTAAAGGAGATTTTTCACCCTTTAACCTAAGATAAAACAGGCAAAAGAACTTTTTTCTTTTTTTAGTTTTTTTGTCTTATTTTATGACATTAAAAAAAAAAGTGCGCTTGTTTCTTGCAACCGACTGCCTGACTTTCTGTAAATGAGTGAGCATGTTGTTGCCCTCTAGTGACTGGTCCATACACACTAGAATGGACCTCCTAATAAGATCTTTTAGGAGTTTTGTTTCTATTAAAACAGCAAAGAGTTTTGACTTTTGGGGCCTCCTTCTTTGGTTTATAAAATTAGGCCCACATTATTAGCTTTGAAGATCATCTAGCATTTGATCTAGCAAAATGGTTTAGAAAGTGATTAATTCTAAGTAAGTCAGACGCACTACACACACTCTTAAACTTGAACACCCATTTAACTCTTGAATGGATTTGGAACTCATTTGGGATGAACAGTTTTAATCAATCATGATCTGATTTTCAGATATACTTGCAAAGTTTGTTCTATATTTTCCTTCTTCCACTCCTCTGATGCTGCCCTGTCTCTGGTAAATAAAACAAGGAAGACTGTGTGTATGCTAGATGTAGTTTTATCTTGCTCAATGGTTAAAAATGAGAAATGTTATTCTTTAGCGAAAGAGAATGACTCTAGGATAGGAATAGTTAAGGATCCTTTAAGTTCTAGTCCTCATGCTTACATTTTAGTCCAGACTGCTATAAATTAAGATTTTTTTCATATGAAGAACATTTATAGTCAGGCAAAGATAACTTTTTTAAAATAGAGGATGGGAGGAACTGCAGAATAGTAAAGTCTCCACCCTACCCAATGGGAAGATTCTGAAGCAAGTCATGATCCTTATGGGAACCGTTTTCAGGAAAGAGAAGACAGTGAATGAGAGCAGCCAGCATGGATTTATCAAAGATAAACTGTGCCTGAGCAACCCAGTTGCCATCTACAATCAAATGCATGATTCTGTGGACAGAACCTGAGCAGCAGATATCATTCACCTCAACTTTAGTGAGTTCTTTAATATTGTCTCCCATAGCAGCCCTAGAGTCAAAATGGGGAGACATGGACCATGGTCAGGTTCCAAGATTGGTAAAACAAAAACAAAAAACAAAAAAACAAAAAACAAAAAACAAAACACACAAAAAACCAAAAAACTTACTAGACTGTTGGGCTCAAATGGCCCTGGTCATCCATTTGACATATAAATAGTGACTGTTTATGGTTAGTGTTCCTCAGCATACAAGGGATGATACAGTTTGTCTTCATCAACAAATTGGGCAGTGGGGTAATGCACCTTCAGCAAGCTGACATCAATTTGCAGTGAGCAGGTGATATGCTGGAGACCATGGCTACTGTGCAGAGGAGTGCAACAGACTGGAGCTCAAAAAGTTTGACAGGACAGGCTAGGAACCATCTGCCTAAGCAGCAGCTCTGCAAGAAAAGGACTGGGTGCTATTGGACACCAAGTTAAGTGCAAACAAGCGGTGCAGCCTTTGAAAATTAACCACATACTTTGCTACATTATCAAGACACAACCAGAAGACTGAGGGAACAGATTATCCGCTCTGTTTGGCATTTGTGTTGCTTCATCTGGAGTACCATGCCCAGCTGGTGACTCTTGAGTACAAGACAGATTTTAACAAACTGTGGATATCTGTGCATATCAACCGTTAAAGGGTTGTGATATTTGAAGACAGGTTGAAGAAGGTGGGCTTGGTCAACCAAGAGAAAGCTAAGGGTCTTCAATTACCCAAAGGGAGGTTTTAAAGAATCTTCTCAGAGGTACACAAGAAAGGCCAGGAGGTTGCAGGTATATGTTGTCACAGGGAAAAATATATAAAGTCAGTATGATGAAGATGGTTCAACACTAGAGCAGAGAGCCAGAGAGGCAATGGCATCTCTGTCTCTTCAGGTTTTCATAATTCATCTGGACAGTGGTTCAACACTAGAGCAGAGAGCAATGGCATCTCTGTCCCTTCAGGTTTTCATAATTCATCTGGACAAGGCACCGAGCAACACTAGCTTTAAGTTAGCCCATCCTGGGACAGGAGTTTTCCCTGGAGACCTCTGAAGTTCCTTCTGGCCTCGGTTATCCTGAGTTCTCAGTTCTGAGATCATAGTATTTTGCCCTACATACATTGGGCTCCATAATGCCCTATGGAGCACGAGTAGCCCCAGCCAGGAGCCCCACCCAAAGACTAAGAGAGGATGTAACATCTTTGTTATCTACGGAAATGAATCTCTAGTCCTATTAGAAAATGTTTCTCCTTCTTTACAACTCTTTGACATTCCTGCAAGGAGTCTGCATTTGCTATGATGAGAGAGTCCATAAGAAGAAAAAGAGAGAGATGTGAAGATTCTTGGAAATTTGAAGATAGACAAAATCCAGCTAGCAGTCTAACTGGGAGTCTTCAGAGCAGGAGGAAGGAAGTCTTCAGAGTAGGAGAAATGAGCCTGGATGCCCAGGGGGTAAAACAATGCACACCTGCCACCAGGCCCATGGCCAGCGCCATACCGGAACCACGAGGCACCCGGTTATGGGTGCCCAAGCTACCAGTCTTACACCGCTTGCAGTCATGAGCAGAGGATATGGGTCAAACGAGACCCTTTCCACCATCACAGTGCTCATTCTCATTGCAATAAATAGAAGTACTATTTTTTCAAGCCGGATTGTTTTTACTTGGGAGCTTTGAGGAGGAAGCCTGCGTGCGTAAACAGGAAAGCAGGGGCTGTTTTTACCTCGCCGTGTATAGCTGGTACATCCAGGCTGACATCACGCAGGGCCAGCTGCACCAAACGCACCCAACAATTTGTCCTCGGGGCAGCTGTGCCCGCGCCAGGGGTGCACGGCAGGAGGGAAACACAAACAAACAACCCTGTCGAGACACCCGCTCTGGGCACCGTGAGCGAGGTGGCACCGGGCCCGGGAGGGCTCCCACACCAGGCCGGCTCCTCTGGCCCCCATGGCCTAGACAGGCTGGCAAGGGGCATCCTCGCCACACCAGCCCTGCATTGCTGCTGGCATAGGTCCCATGAGGAGCACCCCGGAGACCCCTCACCAGACCCCACCAGGCACCCAGCACCACTCTGCACCGCGCACACAACACAGCAGCACCAAGCACTATTTTTAGTGCTTGTAGACCAGAATTGCAGGCTGCACTGCAGATTATCCCTCAGAAACACTGGTGGGAAGAAAATGCTTTAACGCTGTAATTTTGTCTCCTGTGATGGGATTTTCTTTCTAAAACTTGAGTATCAGTTTCATTCACTACTACAGGCTGCAAGAAGCTTTGCTTGCAACCATAGCATCTTCACTCCTGCCTAAATCTCACTATATAATAAAACACACAACAGTTTTACAGTCACTGTAGAGTTATTACATGACAGATGTGTACAAAGCAGACAGGCTTATATGACCACCCAAGCGATTAATAAAACTGGTTGCCTGCTAGAAATGATCTTTAACTAAAGGTTGAAAAAAATTGCTCTGGAAACCTTGAGAATAATTTAAAGTAGTTGTTTAAATCACAGGGATGCAAAGCCTGTAGGAGGTGGATCTTCATGTAGCTTTTATCATTAATGTTTTCCTCCCCACAGTCTCAACACCTTTAAATAGAACTTCCTTTCAAATAATATTTATGTTAATTTGTTTGTTTGCTGCCATAGAAAAATAACAACTGCAACAACAGTGCTAAGGGAACATGCATGAATAGGAGTTAAGTGTCTCGGTTGTAATTTCTGTCTCTATTTTAAACATAGTGAGCAAATTCTGCTCTCAGTCACACCAGCCTAAATTGGAGCAAGATCATTTCTACTGGAATTGAGATCCAATTTTAGCCTACAAATTCAAATTATCACTTCAGAAAATAAGTAAATCAAAGAAAAAGATATTAACCACTCTCCATTTATTTTTTTTTTATTTTCCTTCCGTTCACAGAATCACGGAATAGCTGAGGATGGAAGGCACCTCTGGAAAGGTCAAGAAAGGTCACCTAGAGCATGTTGCCTAGGACCTTGTCCAGATGGCTTCTGAGTATCTCCAAGGAAGAAGACTCCATGACCTGTCTGGGCAACCTGGCTCAGTGCTCAGTCACCCTCAAAGTAACAAAGTTTTTCCTCATATTCAGATGGACCTCCCTCGACTTGCTGGCAACACTCCTCCTAATGCATCCCAGGATAACATTGGCCACAAGGCCACAAGAACACATTCCTGGCTCATGGTCACCTTGTTGTCCATCAGGACTCTCAGGTCTTTTCCCCAGCCTGTCCTGGTGCAGGGGGTTATTCCTCCCCAGGTTCAGGACTCTGAACTTCCCTTCTGGTTAGGTAGATACTGAACATATTAATTTTCTTTTGTGTTCTGCTACTTGCTAGTAACCAGAAAGCCACAATGGTATTGGTCTTGGCTTATATCAGAAAGTAAAACAAGCCAGAGCTCTGTAGCAGAAAATGACAGAAGGTGTGGAAATCATAGACTCTGCTCAGTCAGGACATTAATGCCTTATGCTTGATTTTATTACACAAATCAAGCCACAGTGTGCAGCAGTGACACTGCTCAGACAGTCAGTTCTACCCCATGACTTTTGGGGTCTTCAACTCACCGTGAATGGAACAGCACTGAGAGTTTTTGACAGACATTAGTTTTTCTATATTTATTCTACCAACAAGGGGGCTCACTCATTTCATATCCATTCTTTAATTTGGAAAGGAGGAAAAATAAGAAAACACTAAGTTTGTGACTAAATTCTTCTCCACTGTCTGTTGACTAGCTAAGTCCACGTCACACCGGTTCCTAGCGAATGCTTCACTGCCTGTTTTAAACTCCCCTTCTGCCCAAACTCCATAGAGACCATTTACTAGGTAAGAATTGTATGTGATTCCCCAAGAGTCATTGGATAGACTTCAATATTTACTAACTTTATGTAAAGTCATCAGAGACCTCTAAAAAGAGCTGGACAGAGTTAACATGAGTCTCGGGTATTTGATCCAGGGTTTAATGTTACAGTTTCCAGCAAGCACAGTTTTGTTATGGGCTTTCTTTACAATGAAAAGACAGAAATTCCTATTTTTGACAACGCAAATTAAATAGCTGACAATAACTCTGGCTGTTTCAGCTGAGTTAGAATTTGGAGAGCATATATCATGGAAATCAATCACCTAAGACAACTTCATCTTAGGAGTTCCAGTGCTGCAAAACAAGTATAGACCATATTAAATTAATGGAGTTATTTTGATACAAGTTAGAGTAGAGCAAGACTCAGAGGCTCTTATAGGCAGCATAGGCATGTTCTTCAGGATACCACCACTATGTGAAGGAGACAGTTTTATCCAGTCATGATATTTAGATCTAATGAACTTCTGCTGTGTGGTTTTCAGAGCAACTGCTGTTTGACAGCTACTTTCAGACCCAGTGGACTGATGTAGCATATTTCTATTTACCTGTGTGCATGTGTCAGAGTGCATATAGACAAGACATACTGCAGCAGCCAAACTCACAGTTTCATCTCTTTCCAGACAGCATAATGCAGCATGAATTCATCAGTGCCTGTCTTTTGTTGCCCCTGAGCTCTGTGACCCTGGGTGTCTTGCCTGGCCTTTAGGCACAATGTAGATAAGTACCACTTCCATCCTTCTGGTACGACCATTAGGCAGCATAAGGCTGTGCATGTTTCCACTTGGACGACTTCAAAATGGGTAATGTCTCACTGCTCTTCTTCTTAAGCAGAAAAGAGAGACAGAAAATATAATTTTATTTTATAGTTATTATTTTAATTGTTATTATTTTAATTTTAAATTATTATTAAAATAATAATTTAATTGTTATTTTAATATTATTATTTTAATTGTACAATTTTAGTTTAATTGTAATATAATATAATCATTATTTATTTAAATTTATTTCATTATATTCATAAGTATAAGAATTATTATATTGCATAGCCAATATTTCAATTTTTAAAAAGAAAGTAGGGCAGATAATAGATCCTCATACACATTTATGTATGTATTTCCTGGGAGAAAGTGTCCCTCCATCAGTTGCAATACTATGGAAGGACTCATTTTGTTAGGAGAAAGTATCTCTTCATCAGTTGGGATATGAATGTTCGAGGTTAAGCAGCAAGATGCTAGATAAGACCTCTCACTGCCTCAGCCTGTGAGCATCAACCAAAAGCAGTCCGCACACAGTATAAGAGCACTGTGACACACAGCAGGATGGAGGATGAGGTTCTGCATCCCACAGCTGCAAGTTGGAGCAGCCAAGTCATCAGTTCGTGCGTGTGGCTATGAAAGTCATGCAGCCTTTCTGTGTCTGGGAATAAAAGAGTTACTAGTGAGAAAGCATAGAAAGACATATTAAAAAGCTAGGTGCTGTCAAGAGAGTCCTGAGGCACCTGTTTTCAGAAAAATGATCCCACTTTGCACTTGGGAAGGCAAGAAAATAATTTAAAAACTTCCTAAAGCTCCACTGCTGCATTCAGTTACCTCAGTTCAGTTCCTCATGGTACACAGGACAAATAAAACATGAACTGAACAGAATCATTTCTGAATAGCTGACTTTTCCCTTTCCTTTTAGGCTTCCCTTTCAAGTCTTTTTCTATGATTTCCGAATGAAATTTCTGCCTTGCCTTTGTGGTCAATCATGCTAGCATCTAAAAGTCTCTTGAGAAGGGAATTCTTTTCAAGAGTTAGCAATCATGTGTGAAGAATTTTGGTCATAAATACTTCAGAGATGTGTTCAAGAATAATATGCAACAGAAATAGGCAAGTTAAAAGAAAAAAACAGGAGCAGAATAACAGAGCCGATTTCACTTCTTTCTATTATAAAGTCCTTCATGCATCCTTCAGCACAGGGCAGTTTGAGGATCACAATAACTTTACCTTCAAGAATCATGCTGCTGGGCATGTGCACAAGAAATACAATTTTTCCTATGTCAATGGACACAAGGCTAAAAATTACATTTATGTGTATTCTTAAGGCATTCCCAATCCTTTTTCTTTTTTTCTTAGGGCATATCATTAGTACCAAGGGTAAATCCAGAGAGACGTAAAACAGACTCTCCCACTAGCTGTCATCACTGACTTAAGTCTACATTCACATTTTCTGAAAATACTCAGTGCTTTCATTTGCAATGAAAAGGCAGCTCCATTTGCCCTAAATAGGAAGATACTGAAATTTCGAAGAGCACAGCAACAGCATGCCCATATGAATGACAGCAAAAGCATATGCTCAGGCTGTCTTCGGTATTTGGTAACTCAATGCCTCATCCAGAGTGAGCAATGACATTGAATGGTCATTGAATGCATCCTTAAAACATCACTTCTCTGCTAAACAGTTCGCGTGGGCCAGTGTCACTGACCAGCTTCTGAGAGCCCTTGCAGCCATAGCTGCGGCTCTGCCGGGGGAAATGCAGAGTGATCGAGTCAAAGGACCTTCACTGGAGGTCAGTCAGCTTTGCTGAGGTCCAAAGTTCCAGCAAAAAGGCAAAAACACAGAGGGGTTATACTTAGCCCACTCCTTGTCATCTGTGAAATGGCACTTTTCAAAAGCAGAGGATCATAAAGAAAAAGAAATTAGCCTACAAACGCTACTGAGCAAGTCGTCAGCCTTCCCAATGCAGACATCCTCTTCCAGATCAATATAATTTCATTTCTCGAAAACATTCTGCTTTGTCTTAAATTACGGAGATTCTCAAAGTATCACTGAAGAATTTTTGAGAGGGAGGTTTACATAGCTGTGCTTTTGTCTGCCATTAACAGACAAGGCAGAGAGTTTTTCATCCTGAATTCTCCCTGAAATTCTGGCTAAATAATATTCACAGATTAAGAATTTTGGTATCCATTTTCCCTTTTTCCTCCAGCCATTCTCATGATGGAGCCAAAGTTTGTTATTTAGTAATTAGATTTTGACTAGCCAGGTGGGAGAGACACAAAACCTTTACTGTTATGGAACATCTGGACACAAAAGATGATTTTGTAGCAGCCTTGACTGTGGTGAAGCACATGGTCACTACCATTAAAAATGTTATCTAGAGGGTGAAGAGTTCCTTTCCAACAATTAGAGATACCAGGTAAACTAGGATTCCTTTAAATATCAGAAGGAATAGCCATATTTGACAATCAGAATATACATGCAGGAAGTCTGGGAGGCCAAATGAGAATCAAAATCTGGGAGATGCATTTACAATATTCCATGCATTTCCAGTGAATATACTTCATACATCAAGATCTGAAGGCAGAGCAAAGCACTAAGCAAATACGGCTCTGCTGAAAGTAACAAATTACTCTTCTTAGGCTTTGGACAAGTAAATAGATCTTATTGCATGTTTATATGAGTCATTTGAAATGATTTATTGATTTGTTTTGTCATTAAAGCTGCAGGCTCTGAGTATCACTCAACTTCTGTTGCACGTGTTAAATTTTATCAGCGCATGCTCTTTAGTTTGACTTTATTAATGGTT
>NW_010576461.1:133545-188652 GCF_000705375.1 Tinamus guttatus
TCTATTTTCTATTTTGGCCCTCATTTAGATATATGCAGATGATTCTTGACAATTCTAGGCAGCCCCACAAAATAGGAAGCAATTAAAATCAGTAGCCAGCATAAGGTATGCATCAGAAGAATTTAATACCATTGTATTGCTAATAAATGGAAGTTTGACTGCACAGAGCTAATCTGATCCATTAGATCACTTCCTCCTCCGTTGTCTCTACAAACTTGAGTCAGGATTACTGAGGGACTTACTCCAGATTTGCAGCCTGCTTATTGAAGGAAAATCCTTCATGATATTTTATTCAAAATATGCTAATCAGGAAACATTTTGAAATCTGGATGTTTGCACACCACTGTACATCTCTCCAATGGTCTTATCCTTGCCTTATCCATCTCCACCCTGATAGGAGAGACCATCTGCCCAATGGTGCCTTTGTTGTACCTTAAAAAGTGGCTCAGGTTTCTAGCAGCACCCACAAGTTAACATTTAGGGAAAAGCCCTAAGAAACAAGGCTTACACTGAGTGACAACCCCTGCCTCCCAGCAATTAATCTCTTGATGTCTGGGGCTACCACTACCTTTGAGACATTAACTGGGTGCCTCATCTTGTCAGAAGGTGGTATTTGGTTCTTGTGTATCAAGAACAAATAACCAGGCCATATCACCTCCTGTCCTTCATAATCTTACAGACAGTCTGTTTTTTCTTCTCAAGTAACCGGTACTAATGAACACTCTTTAAAATACAGTGAGCAGTTCCCATCTTTCCAGCAACACCAGCACACAGCATACCTTCCTTGTCTCTCTTCCCAGAGCAGCTCTTTGGTCCCACAGACCAAAACTGCATGGGTTAAAGTGCTGCTGTAACCTTTGAAAAACATTTTGTGACAGGTCACATGTCTTGTGACATTGATTTCTCTTCAGCCCATTCAGATCTCACTCCACTCTTACCTCCACAGCAACTCTGAGTACACCTCAAACCATGGGGGTGCATGTAGCCCTTGCTAAGAATCTTGTTCTACACATCACATTCAGGCAGCTAAACAAAAAGTGTCGCTTCGTCTGTTCAAATTTTGCTTGATCTGATGGCAAAGTAAAAATAATTACAAAATTAAAGTCTTACCTCTTTCCAGGCCTCTGTAATGACCCACTAGTGCAGCAATAACCGGTTTTAAGATAGAGTCCTATAAGAGAGGATGCAAGAAAGCAGCACACAATATGATTTTTTTTCTGTTGTGCAGCTTCTTCTCTTTCCTTCCCCCATTTTCCAGCTTGTCCTTATCATGACTGAGATTACATAAGTCCTTTCTCTGCTAGGAATTGTGCTTACTTTAGCTGGTGGTGCTCCAATTAATGTTATCTTTATCTCCAGAATTGCTAGAATTCCTTAGAAATCCTATGTGGGATGATTTGGCCAATACTCCTAGAATATTTGTTTTCATTCAGACAAAAAAAAATATCAGGCTATAATTTATCTAGCATAATTTACCTAATTTACCTGCTGACCTCCCAGACTATTCTGCAGAAGACATCAGGTCTGACAAGGGCTACCGACAAAACAAATCATCTACTCTTATGCTAGTGTCGGTGGTGACCTGCCCAGGACAGCAGTCACTGCTGACACTGATAGTGCCATGCAGGTCCCTTTACATGACAGATTAAGACATAGAGATGCCTGGGCAAACGAAGTTCAACTCCCTGCCACGTGAGATCATCTGATTTTAAATAGTAGAAACCACTTACATTTTGTTCTTGTTCTCAGCTCTCTCCCACATCTTCTTTGCTCTTTTTCTACTTAGAGCTATTTTATTGTATCCATTAC
The DNA here is from genome assembly GCF_000705375.1 of Tinamus guttatus. Next base: position 135,355 of record NW_010576461.1, read on the forward strand.
TATGTCATATCAGAGAGAAAATCGTAGTGTTTAGCCATCATCCTAAAAGGTCTTGAATACAAATCAAGAGGCAAAGCTGCAGTAGGTATAAATTGATATATCTTCATTGATTCCTTTGGATCTATGCCACTACTCTGGTTTTCATCAGGATATCTAGAGACTATTTTCAAGTGGGTTGTTTTTTTAATACTAAGACATAACAAAATACTCCTGCCACAGATCTCCACCATGGAACTGTCTTCATCCTGAAATACAGAACACCAGCTTGCTTTAAGTTCAGCCTTTAGGTTCACTCACAGGTTACTTGCCTTTTTTTGCTACTGAGGTTTGGGGTCACTGCGTTGTTTTCTGTGTTTTTGTTTGTTTTTTGAAAGCAGATCTTTCATACATATCCACACTTTTCAAAAATCATTCTGTTGTTCTTAAGGAACTTTCTTCATAACAAAGAACTCATCCACATGTCCTGCCCTGGTACCTGAGCTGCTGGAATAGAAATGAGTGGTATCGCTGATACATTTCAAAGCTTTGTTTCATTTACACAGAACACTTATTAGTTTACAGAAATTGCATACTTGCTGCTTTCACCTGAATAAATGGAAAAAGCCAGTTTCTAGAAAAGACTCCAACTTAAATCTAGGTGTGCACTCAGAAAATAAACTGCACCACAATTGAGCTGTTTGTAGATGGAGAGCATTTACACTTGCATTCTGTGCAGAATTACTGACATGACAGCTTCCTTTTGTTATTGCAATGTATTGGCTTCCACTACAGACCACCACAGAACTGAGCACAAAACAAAACTTCCACATTTCCCAAGTTATTTCTGGAAAATATGAAGGTCAAAAGGGCAAATTCAGCTCCACGCCACACCCATCAGCCTGACATCAGTAGCTCTGCTGTGGGAGAGCAGCTTGGCCTGTACCTGAATTATCGAGAAATTTTAAAGGAAGCTTTTCAAAAGCCTGGTTGCACCAGTCCAGCTAAGGTGCTATGGGGAATATATATATACTACTAGGAATATATATATATTACTATATTACTAAGGGCTTTAATTCTGCAGATCCTTTTTAATAATAACAACAACAAAAATGTGGGTTTTTTTCTCCTGGCTATATTTCCTATATCTCTTTGCTCCTGTGAATCTACATCTCCTTTCCAGGCTCAAAAGACCTGCAGTCTCCACCAGCTCCTTTCAACTGTTCTTCTCCTGCTGTAAGTGTGGTTAGCAAAGCAACACCACAGCAAGCTTGCAATCTAGACCCAGGGGAATACTGCAGCGCTGGATTCACTGCTAGTGATACACACAGAATTTCCTCAACCCAGCTGCATATTTTTGTATGTTTTTCCTCCCCACCATTCCCCATGCTCTCTTTCTCCATAAATAGAGCAAATCACCAAACAAAGAGGGAGCAAACCTGAGTCCATCACTAAATGCAGAATCTGTCCTCTCATGCTCAGCCGTCACAGAGGCTTCAGGGGTTTCTGATATTGCTCTCAGTCACCAAAGGTGATATAGATGTAAGATAAAAGAACCCCACAGGCTCTATCTGCAGTCATGTGAGAAAGCTGGGGAAGTCTCCAGCTCACTTAGAGCAGCTGCTGACTGGAGCAGACTCCAGGGATGGATTTTGTTGACTTCCTGGCCTGATTTAATGCCTCATGTTAACTCAAGTTTTCAATTGCAGTCATTCTTTTACTGACTCATTATTTTTCAGTCATTATTTACTCACTGCAAAAACAAAATGCGTGAATATTACTGGAACTTCCTCCTGGCCACCACTCTCATTTGCGTAGCAGGGTACTGTATTGTATGACGGGGTGGCGTTGCTTCCCTCCCATTGCTTCTGTAATTTTCTTATCAGATTATGTTTCCAACTAGCGCCCTTTGCGCACCTAACAGATGGCACAAATATGAACCTTTAGCCAATTAACAGGTGTTTACTTTCATCTTTGAAAAGCCAAAGCCACATTCAGCTCAGGAGGAGTTTGCCAACATAAGAAAAGTAAGCACAAGATCTTCTGGACTTGATCTTGTTACCTGACTTGTTAACTGAAGATAACATTGAATTATAACAATTGTCCTGAACGTTTTTCTTGCATTTTTGTGTTTCTAGAAAAAAATCATATTATTGCATTGTAATAGCCGGAAAAAGATATGTTGTCACATGTTTGAAGACTGTATAGAGATCCTAAAGATAATTAATTTAAGCTCTGTTTTATATGCGGTCATAAGAGACTCTTCAGCATTTAATGAGGAGAGTTTAATCTGCTTTTGACATAGGCATTTTTTAGGAATTATAGCTTTTTATTTTGCTTTGTTTCAATTTCTGAATAAAATGAATGGGTAAAGAAACACCTAAATGCAAGAAGCTACAGACCTTATATCTGCAACACTCTCTGGCTTGTGAAAGCTCTGCAAATATGAACTCCACTTTCTGGAACTTACTCATCAAGATATTTTAGTAATATGTCCATTCTTGATTAAAGCCAATGAGTCTAGCCGTTCCAGTGAAGGTCTTTTGACTAAAACAATACGGAAATTTTATTCCTTTTTCTTTAATGGACATTTTTCTTACTCTTTCAGGCCTCAATATCATCTTTGAGCATTGTCCAAAATCACCCTTAGCAAATACCAGCAAAAATGTTTCTGCAGACAGATGCAAAAACACAAGAGTTAGACGAGGGTCTATATGGAAACCATGACTGTCTTTTGTAATAAATGGACTTTGAGGAAGAAACTACAATGTTTTCCAATGTGCATATAAGAACTAGAACCTCTAGGAAAAGATTTTATATACATTAACTGTGACTGTGTCTGAACTATATGCTGTGTCTGAACTAGGGGATGCAGAATCACTTCCATGCTGAGGTTGACATTGTGGCTGCAGTTTGACTTACATCAAGATGAATGTAAAGCACACACAAGCCACCTTGCCCTGTTTCGTCTCCGTAGAGAAGAGTCTTGTGTGGACATGCTTGGAGATACTCATGCCCTGCCCTGACCAAAGCTGGACAACTGAGATGATACCCAGGACTTGGGACATGTTATGTCACAGACCTGCAAGTCAGTTTCATTGCAATTATTTTTATAAGGCTTTCAGATAATGTCTTCACTAGCATCATAGCATTAATCCTTTAAAGATATTGTAGGTACAGAAAAGGTTAGATTTTTCCATTCTTACTGGTCCAGAACAAAAGACACTCAAAATATTATCTGTATTATCTGAAGCAGTCCAGATTTATAAATAAATAAATAATGTAGGTGCTAAGGAAAACAATGTTGAAAAACAAATGTTTTTCTCAGTGGCCAAAGCTAGCCTGGAAGAATTAACTATATTTAATTGGGGAAATATTTGATGGAACTCAAGTTTGATTTTATTTAAGCATTTTGATATGGACAGTTTTGTTTTCAGTGAATTATGTTTACCTCTCAGAACAGGTGAGGAATAGGAATGTGGGGAAGAGTTATCAAATTTCATTAGAAGAAGTATTGAGGAACAGAAGCAGCCATTACATTAATCCTCATCTTCAGGCAAATTCTACTCCATGTCAGCAGTTGGTAAAAAGAGTGGGCAAAAGGTGACAACAGGGTAATCTGCCTTTCCATATTCTTAAGCCTCTTGAAAAAGCCACTTTCTCTGCAAGAATTAGGCTTTAACCCTTTAACTGTCAGACTGGAGCTATGCTGCCTTTTTTTTTCTTTTTTTTTTTAAAGAAGGAGAAAATCAAGCTTTACCCATTGGAAAACTTCCTTGGCACCCTGTTAGCATCCTGGCAGCTATTGCTGTAAATGTTGCACCCATCCTCATTTTTGACCTGCAGGTAAAACCTCTGAGCCTGTGGCCCAGAATGAGTTCTCTGTCACATCATTGGAGACATGCCCAGCATCCATCTAAAAGTCAGGCATCTTCTGCAGGTTGCTGGTGCACCCACGATGGGGCTCAACCCACCTCAGCCTAAGTATCTAGGCTGGATTATCTCCAGAGGGGCCTCTTGCCTTGCACTAATTCTAGGGCAGGCTAGAGCACTGTCTAAAATCAGACCCCTAGGTTTTAGGTAGCTAACACTGGAGTAATTGCACTCTGCCAGAGTCTCTGGCCACTCAGGTTCCATTTTGACTTGAGTCTCCTGACAATTGCATGGTAGGAGGAACTTGTTCCTGTCTTTTAAGATGATGGCTAAGGCTCTGTAGAACAATGTGACAGCAGTAGCATCTGCTACTTCTTTAATTCAGCCGTTCTTGAGATATTTCTGAGACAGCTTACAAATCCCAGTTTTCCTTTTATGCTATTTTATAAAGGTTTTATATGAGAGTAACTCTGTGACCTGTGCTAATACAATCTGTGTTGTTGAAGGTTGTTCTTGATTACATTTAGTAAAAGAAGCATAAAGACATTTTTTAAAAGGGAAGCTCCTGTTTGCGTGTATGGTATATCTATAAAATCTCTACTAAAATATGGACTCTCTACTAAATCTCCACTAAAAACTCATGGACCAAGAAGTGATATGATTCTTTAAAAATGTCCCAATGCAATCAAAATAGTCTTCATATTATACACTGTTATTCCTTCAGCAAAATCAGCCATACAATCGAGGTACATGTGCAGAGCATGGAGATAATATTTTACGTGCGTATTGTAGTAGTTTGTTGATACACTCCATAAGCATTGGTGCAGTGTAAGGCTGCACATTGAATGCATTCTTTTCAGCCTCTACCAAGTTCCAGTTCACTGCAGGATCATCGTATGATATATCTGTAGGATATATCTGACAGGACAGTTCACTGTGGTCTTAAGAATAAATTAGTGACCAAATGCACCTTATAACCACATCGAAACCACAGCAACTTTGCACACAAGTTAACTAAGACTGGAGAGGGAGTAAGATAGTGGCCTAGTTTTCTTAACACTCCCTATAAAGATTAGTGGGAGACAAGCGCTGCCCAAGGCTTGTTCCTCGTGGGATGGGATTGACTGAGATGGGAGTCCCTGTTTCTTATGCAGGGAAATGTCTCTCCCTATTTGAGGAAAGACATTTGACTTTTCGATGACTAAAGCTTGTCTAGATGAAACAGATCCCTGGGCAGAAGTTCTCATGCCTGTTTTTTTCAGACGGCAAGTTTATCTTTGCCCAGAAATAAACTCCCATGGATCTCACAGTAAGTTGTGGCTGAGAAGTAGTATGAAAACTTTCTCTCTCAACTCTCATTTACCAGCCTCCAACTCAGTCCCAGCCCCTTGACTAGAGCTACATACACAGGCAAGCAACAGACATGCCATGACTACTCTTAAGATAAGGAACTCAGCCCTACTCAGAGACATGTAGACAGGCACTTCAGCACCATCTCTCTAAAAAAATAAATAAATGTAATAGAAAGTCAGTAGAAAAGTTTTATTCCTGGAATTGTCTTGCTTTCTTCTAATAATATCTCAAGTGGTACTTACCTTCTTGGATTTTTATTCCTGTTTTTATTCAGGAGAAGGGGAAGCAAATTAAAGGCATTAGTGATCCGACATGCAACTAGGGCAGACTATCTGAGTGCTAAGCTCAAGTACTAGTAAGTCTTATGTGGACTGCAATTCTCCAAGCTCTGCTTACTCTGTGTACTGTTTGTCCTTGCTGTTAATGGCCTGTAAGACACACATCTGACCAAATGAATCTTGCTCTCTCATAGGCAGCATGGAGGACTCCATGATTGGAGAACATGGATTGGTTGTGCTGTGTGTGGGCTGGATTTATGATCAGGTTTGGAGGAAGTTGTTCAAGGGTTTCACTACCCTGCAGCGAAGCGTCTTACACAGCAGGTTTGGGAGTAGGAAGGAAGGAAGAGGAGGAAAGCAAATCCCACTCTTTGGCTGCGATAAGTCTGCTTGGCCACTGCTCACCAGAGGAGCGTCCAGACCTGGTGTCTAAAATGCCAGGTCTTGCAGGCGAAAGGGAACAGCCTATAGCTCTAAGTGAAAATTACATTTGTTTTTTGAAGTTTGACTTCCTTCATTTTAGAAGCGATGAAATAGTAAGACAAGACAGTACACAAAATCTGAAGGTGTGTTTTGTCCTTCTCTTCACTTTTTGTCTCCTAAAGACTAAGGGCAAACTAATTAGCTTTTACATTTCTTTTTCTTTTCTCATCAGCAAAATAGATGCCAAATTGTTGATATTTTCCTTGCTAAAGCTGGAAAAAATATGTATTCTTCTGCAATTAAACAAGAGTTGTTGTTTTTTCAATTGTGCTTGCAAACTTGGTAACTGTAGGAAATGGTTTGTGCTTTGCCCTCCCCCAAGAGGCCTTGGCTAAATACTGTTTCAGATAGTGACATTACAAAAAAGTAACTTGCTAAAGCGACTATCCCAGAGATGAATTTACTGCAGAACAAACAAGAGTGACATAAGCAAACAGGTGAACTCCTGAAAAGGGGCTGGGTAGGGCAAAGACCCAAGTTAATTTTCATTGGTTTCTCTGGTTCAAAAGGTTTAATTTCTCAGCAAAAGAACCAGTGAGTGGCCAGACAGTAGTAAGAAGGCATGTTAACTAAATAAGCAATTTTAAACCATTCAATCAAGCTAGCCAAGGGGAGTGTATGAAAAAAGTGTTTTTGAAAGCCATTCCTTGCCATTGAAGTGTTTTTTTTTTTCATTTCTCTAGTCTCCAGATTCCGGGATACGTTCTGGCATGTCACAGAAATCTAGATGAAATCTCCAAGGTTGAAACTCTCTACTGGGGGGCTTATATGGAACTTGAGCAGTCATAAAGCTTGAATGGGCTGCTACACAGAAGGAATTTCATTCAGAGGGCTTATTTACTAAGTATATTTTATTTACATTTTGTAACTGTATCTTCTGCCTGCACTACTGAAACCTCTTAGCAACTTTTCAGCAATGAATCTTCTGTATAATTTGCTTTTTAAAGGTTCCTGAAATGAACCCCATACATTAAAGAACTAATATTGTACTAAAACGCTCTTTTGACTTTATGCTTTTCTGAAAGGGCAGAGAAATCCATTCTTCCCATTCCTCTCAGTGGTACGCACCTCAGAACCATCCATCATGTACAGATCAGCTAGGTCGTCATCTGAATGAAGAAATAAGAGTTTTAAATTGCAGTTCCACTACCTGAGAAATATCCTGGCTTTAAGACCTAGCAGGGTGTTTGGATTCCTGCCGTGTAACCTCACACATCCATTTAAGGTTTAGGCTCTGTCTGAAATATGGCATTCCGCAGGATTAACTACACTGATCACAGCACGACTGATGCATGAATGAAGTGGCACTTTCTTTTTACCTTTTATGTTAGAAGATCAATCTGATGCTGGAATTTTACCATCTGAAGTGTATTTTAATGGCAGTTCAAATAAGAAATATTCATGTCCTCTAAGAAGCAAGTTAAGTTGTCAGTAGGTAAAAGCAGAAGTGTGCAGCATGCTGATGTACTATGCAAACGCTCTTTGTTGGATCGACTCCATTTCTGTGCTACAATCAAACTATACTTATTAGCCATATAAATGTCAAGAAAAAAAAATCAAGCTACTTTTGTAATGTGATCAAAAGGCAACAAGTTGTCTGGCATTATATATGTTCTAGTAATTATATCTTGTTTACTATATCTTGTATCCTAAAAAAAAAAGTCACCCTCAGAGATATTTTAAATGGGAAATATATTAAAATATTATTTCACAGAATCACAGAATGGTTGAGGTTGGAAGGGACCTCTAGAGATCATCTAGTCCAATCTCCTGCTCAGGCAGGGACACCTAGAGCACATGGCACTGGGCGGCATCCTGGCAGATTTGGAAGATCTCCAGAGAAGGAGACTCCACAACATCTCTGGGCAAGTTGTTCTGGGGCTCTGTCACCCTTACAGGAAAGAAGATCTTCCTCACATATTGATTGAACTTCCTGTATTTCAACTTGTACCCATTACCCATTGTCCTATAGCTGGCCACCACCGAAAAGAGTTTGTCCCCATCCTCTTTACATCCTCCCCTCAAGTATTGGTACATGTTGATAAGATCTCCTCCCAATCTTCTCTTCTCCAGGTTAAACAGGCCCAGCTCGCTTAGTCTTTCCTCATACAATAGATACTCCAGTCCCTTCATCATCTTCATAGCCCTACGCTGGACCCTCTCTACAAGCTCCACGTCCCTCTTGTCCTGGGGAGCCCAGAACTGCACCCAATACTCCAGGTGCAGCCTCACCAGAGCTGAGCAGAGGGGCAGGATCCCCTCCCTTGACCTGCTGGCAACACCCCTCCTGATGCAGGTCAGGATTCCAATGACCTTTTTGGCCACAGGGGCACCTTGCTGCCTCATGGTTAACTTGTCAACCAAGACTCCCAAATCCCTCTCTGTGGAGCTGCTTCCCAGCAGGTCAACCCCTAATCTGTCCTGGTGCCTGGGGTTATTCCTCCCCAGGTGCAGGACCCTGCACTTGACTTTGTTGAACTTCATGAGGCTCCTAATACTTGCTATTTATAAGTACATCAAATGAAATTACTGAATGAAGCGGATCCGTACATAAATGCATATCCATTAAAAAAATGGCTCTGAGAAGATTATATAGAAATATTCCTAAATTTCTAAAGGCTCCAAACACTCATGCCATTCCAGCCTACATTTCCATAGGTAAAAGATACTCCTGTCTATAGTCAGCAACTGAGAATGACATGGTTATTTCAATATAGTTTCTTCTGCCTTTTGGAACCTATCCCCATATTTTTCTGAGTTCAGAGACTGCTGTGCCTTAGCATTTCTGTGTGGTTGGTGAGTGGCTGGAGGTACTGACTTCATGCTGTCCACAGCATGGCTTCTACTGGGCTAGACAGGTAGGAAGCTGTGTCAGGCTGGCAGAGTTGGATGATATAACAAAGAACTACAAAAAAAAATTCTTTTAGCTTAGATTTTGAGAGTCTTCTTAACAATGGGATATACTGGGGCAAAGAATGTATTATAACAATTTAGTGATGAGGTGATCTTTCTGTGCAGTCTGAAATTAAAACAGGGACTTCCAGAAGTCGATTTTCTGCATGTGTTTGTTTCTCTGTGTATTATCTGGACTGGCTTTTGAAAGACTGCCACAGTCAGCAGGCTCAACAGTAGCTATGGCTACTGTAAGAGAATGTGCCATGAATAAACAGGTTTGGATACGTTCTGCCCAGCTCTGTTCTTAGTGTTCGATGTCCTCAAAGACAGGAATCATTCCACACTTCTTGAAGGTTTCCCTCTCCATTCTGCAGTGCCATACATTTAATATTGCTGTTAATATCTGCTGTTTCCAGAGACAAGTCAAATAATCTCTTGAATTTGGTAGAACAGAATAGAAACATCTAGGTGCTTTTGCTGCTCAGTGTTATCCTTGAGCTGTAAAATTGTCTAGTGGGGAGCAAACAGTAAAACAATGTATTAACAAGTCTGTTTTGGTTCAAACAGGGTCTGTGTTTTCTCTTTCTTTTTTTTCTTTTTTTTTTTTTTTTGGTAATATTTAGAAGTTTTTATATCCTGTAACTGCAATATCATGTAGTTAGTCAAAAACATTTTCTACACAGTACACACAATATATTCTTTCCAAAACACAAAAGAGAATACACTGCACATATAGACTACTTATGTACTTAAGCACAATACCCTTATTCTAGCAATCACACAAAACTCAGTAAGAGAGTAGGTGCCACTAAAAATCAGCCATTGCAAAACATGCTGCTTTACAATAACAGAGAGATAATTTTTATGAGTAGAATGACTCAGATATGCCAGTTAGTGTGATAACCGATGGTAGATTTTTATATTATAAAAACAATTCTGAACATAGGTCATTTCTCTAATATTACCTGCTCACTCATTTGCTTGTCTTTCTTTCTAACCTTTTGCAGTCCTAAAAATCTCTGTTCAGTCCTCTTGTATTTCAGGATCCCAGCCTAAGCTGTTCCCTTTGCCCTTTTTGGATGAGGTTGAATTTCATGCACTTCATATCACATGCCTTGACATTTGGATGCTGAAATAGAAGATAGAAAACAGGCAATGCATATTCACAACTACTGAAAAGAAAAAGAAAGCAGCAAAAGACATTAGAATTGTAAAATGTAGTAGAGAGAATCACATTATTCCCCAGGGGAAAGAACTATTGTTTTTATCTTTGTGTAGAAAAAAGGTGATGCTGCAGTCACCTAACACATTGATTAGATTAAAGGCTGCTGGTGGTTCTCTTTGGCAGCGAAGATGAAAAGGACATACAACAGTCTGATGAGGAATAAGTAAAAGGGGCAATAAAAGTATCTGCAAAGATGCCACCTTAGCTTTGTGGAAGCTTGCTGACAAAATGCATAGTTTTTTATATTAGGTAACCCCTGAGCCATATTCTGCTCAGTTATACCTTTATATATTCCTAGGCACTGAGAAAGATACTAATCACTTACTTATACTCCTGTAAGAAGGGATGAAACCCCAAAATGTGTATTCACAGCTTTACTTGAGTATGAGCTAGTAAACTCACCCAAAAATCACTAAGGCCACAGCTGTCGTTCAAACCTTCTGAAGATAACCAGACATTAGAAATAATCTTAACATTTTCTTTCAGTCCTTGTGTTAGGCCACAGATATGAAGAAATATGGAGAAACTGGGTAAAGGTGTTTATATTGCAAAAGGAGAATAAAAAGCCAGTAAAATACTAGCTTTTTTTAAAATTTTGCTACATTTTAAATGTCTAAAAATAAAGCCTTGTTTATTCAGTTTCGCTGATAACATTGACTCACCTACTATAAAGCAAACCAAAGTTTTCTCTATTTGTGTTTATTTTACAGAAGCAACTTGCAAAACAAGAAGTCCATTCAGCAACAATAATCACAGAAGAGCTGTAATTTTTAAGGCTGGGAACATGAGATGCCACTTCTGTTTACCATGTTTATACTGTCTCAAAGGTAAGTACTCTGGAGTAGAAGACTTTAACGCCTTCACATATGAGCTGCCTAGTGTGGAGTCACCTATGTTCTAGCATTTGATATAAACAGCTTCTGCTTTCGCCTGACTTACTTGTTCTTTCCTTGACTTGGCTTCACCCCTCCTGAGGTCAGAGACACATTGTGCATCAGGTTCCTTCAGCCTCTCCTAGGACAAGCCTCTCTCAGACCAGGGAACAAAACAGAAAACTGTCTAGTCAGCCATAAACAAAGCAGAGCTGCAGGAGTGTAAGTAGGTGAATAGCACCAACTATCCCTAGATGTGGCCTGACACATGGGAAATGCCATGTACACCGAAAGCAAAGGAAATTTTCAGTGTCCGCTGCTCAGTCTAGCACAGTGAAATATTTTCGGAGGCAGGTTTGGCCAGTATTAATACCAGTGCACTATTGCACTAGGGTCACTATCTGTCAGCACCAGACAGCCAGCTCAATTCTCCTGTTCCAATGATCCAGCTGAGAAAATAAGTGAGAAGTAAATGGGCAATTGATTCACAAGCTACCCCATAATAGCAGCTACCCCAAGCCAAAGAGGCATTGGCCAAAATACCCAAGGAATCACCTTCCTCCTTCTTTCCTTAGAAAATTGCACCCATGCGTGTTCAAAAGAGAAGCACGGATACAGAGCACAGAGGTCTACTCACAGCCCATTGAGCCACATGTGAACATCAGTGACCAAAATTCCATTGTTTAGCACCATGGTCTTTTCACTTACCAGATGGAAAACTGGCCTTCAGACTAATCCTCCTTTGGGACTAGTTAGAAGGCAAGTTTCAGCTTGTAATGTTGTCATTTTGGTTGTGGAAGTGAATGCAGCAAAGCATCTCAAATCAATGTCCCGTCTTGAGAAGTGTTTAGCACCTGCAGCTCCTATTGACTTCACTGGGATTTCTGACTGCCTGACACTTTCTAATGAGACTAATCATTTTGCAGTAGAAAAAGGATTTTTTTTTCTTCCCTATAACCCAAAATATGTGGATAAATTATATGCAACCTAAAAAAAAAAAAAAAGGTTTGGGACTAAACCCACACAGAGAATTTTCAGCCAAAAAGTGTAGTTAGTAGCATATAGAGACAGAGGTTTTCACAGAGGTTTTCATATGCCGCAATATGTTGTTCTACTGCAGCATAAAAACAAAAAGGATGTAAGTATGACTATTGCTATAATAAGTTATTGTACCTATAGTAAGTGATTACAAAAGTTAGCTGAGTGTTAAAGACTCATTTGACTTAGGCTCCTTACTCACCTCCCAGGGATTTTTTGCAAGAAAGTACAAAATGTTTTTTGCCTTTTACAGGCTCTACTGTTCAAACTGCATTTTTTGTATATCTCAAAACAGCAACTTCTGATTTAAATGGCTCTAAGCAGGCATTCATAATTGAATTCCACTACAATTTTTGAATAAAACCACAGATAGGCTGTTTGTTTTTTCAAGCTAAAATTAGGGACAGTCATCAATACAAATGGTCTGCATACCTGCAGGTTTGTGTGGTGTGCTGCCCACAGCACCCACATGGTGCCAGCTACGAACTTAAACTAGCAATTTGGAAGGGTTTCAACATGAACCTTCCTGATTTCCCTGTCTAGGGACTTTCTGAGGAATTAAAGGTTGCCAGGCTCCTTCTGGAGGCCACCACTGCAGTAGCTAGTATGAACATGGAGTTTTGGCAAAATGTGGCTACTGTATTTAGTACCTGTATTCTACCTTTTTTTTTTTTTTTTGTAATACATGTAGAAAATCATGTATTCACCATCCTTCCCTTGGGTGCTCAACCCAAGGTACCTTGGTGCTCAACCCCTGTACCTTTCCTTGGGTGCTCAACCAAAAACAGCATTGGAATGAAATAGCTTCCACATAATATCACAGTATTAACAAATAAGCAAAAAAGAGATCTACACTCATAAAATATACATATATATATATATTTGAAGAAGAAATGGACTCTCCTAACCAACTTCCGAAATCACCCCAGTCTATAACCAGATATTTCTATAACATTTCTTTGAGAGGGTGAGAAACCTCATAGTAGGGAAAAAACTCTAATCACCAGATAGCTTGCCATTAATAACGCTTTCACAGCTCCTTCAGAAGATGATCTTGAGCAAAGTAGGAAAACACTAGAGGAAGCTATTGTAAGAGATATACAAGGTTAATTGGAAATGCTAGTTACAGAAAGCAGTTTTTGTTGTCATTCTATCAGAGTAGAAGGACATCATGAACTGGGGTTTTTCAGGTCTGGTACGGCTGCATGTTTTCATCACAGATGTGGAAGACAATATAAATTAGGTTTATTGACATCTTCAGATGACATCAAACTGAGGGAGACTACAGGCCAGTTGAAGGACAGGATAAGCATTCAAAAAGGGCAAGTACAATGTTACAGAGCGATAGCAAATTCTTCAGGTAGAAGAATTTCATGGATGGTGGCAGTTTATACAGCAGTTGCTCAGAAAATATCTACAGGTTACAGTAGGTTTCAAGTAGAATGCTAATGAATGGTATTATGCTAACGTAAAAAAGAAAATACATTGAAATGCATTGTTAACCTTATCATCTATAAAACACGCTAATATTCCTGCAGAAAAACTTAGCAGGTATGTTCTATGGAATTTTCAGCTATGAAGTTCAAGGAAATTATGGAGCAATGGAAAGACCTCAAAAAAAATCAGAAAGAATCCCCAAAGACACATGGTCTGTGAAGGATAGTTGAAGGAAGAAGGCTGGAGGGAGATCCAAAAAACATCTTCAAAAACAAACAATTGCAAAGAAGCAGCAAATATATTGATCTCCTTGTCCAATGTTGAAAAATAAAGAAACAAAGGCTAAGAAAGGTTAGATAAAAGGCTGGGAAAACCTTTCTAGTGCAAAAGTTGCTTAAACCTAGGAACTGTACTGCAAGGGTGTGGGGCTTCCACCACTGGAATGTCTGATTAGACAATTTTTAACAGATTAGACAAAATTTTTCTAGGAATAACGTGAATACTGCCTTGGCGGGGGGAGGGGGCAGGCAGAGCTCTCCATTCTGTTTTGTTTGGTTTCTATGGATATCCAAGACACCTTCCTAGCCAGCTGACACTGTATGGGGAAAAGTGGGACACTTGACTTCCAGTGACTTTTAATTGTACATAAGCCTCTAAAACCTGACAGCACCCTTAAAATTGCATCCTCTGCCAGTCTATTCTGTAATCATCATTCTGCTACTTGACAGTCTCTCATTGTGACTTTGCAATACAGCTGTGGTCCAAATATCCCTGAAAATTATAATTGTTCTTAAATCTGAAAAATCTTAATAAAATAAGCCCGTATGTTTGGACAGATGGATGGATGGAGCAAACATTTCCTTCAACATTTTTTTCAATATTATATTAGCATATCTAGGTTTTAACATGGTAATTAAAAGAACAAGTCCTAGGATTGATGTGTGTATGGTTGTTCTGACAGACTGTTCATAACTTCTTATCAGAAGTTACAGGGAGAAAAAGTTCTTCCAAGAATTCAATGCTTTCAAAGTGCAATAAAATGATTCAGGAATCAAGGAAACAGAGCACAAGTGGAAAATTAAGCATGCCAGGAAAGGATAACTTAGGCTCACATTCCTCTTTGCAACTCATTCTGCTTTAGAGAAATCAAGCGCAAAGCTTGGCACACATTTCCTCCAGCATCATGGACACCACAGCCAGGCCTTCAGCTCTGGAAGCAGAGGCAGGAAATGAAGCAGAGAGAGCCAACAGCACCAGCAGGGAGATGAGCCCATGTCCCAGGAAATCTGCAACTGGACAAGCATCATTCTGTAGACATGTGTATGTGTTTCTGGTGAGGAAAGGACAGGTATCTATTGAATGGAGAAACTAGGAATGAGTTTTCATGAAAAAACATCCAAGTGTACAAGTCAATAAATGTATCCAAATGCATACAAGTGTGAGCATTGCGGGACACACACCACATCTTGTTAGCCAGACAGTGGTCCAGCCTAAAATTCTGACCAATAAATGAAAAATGCAATTTTTATTCCAAACCAAAACAAGGAAGGTACCTTGGAGCATAGATACCAAGAGAGTCCTGTATGTGTTATTTTCTTCAGAGTTCTTGTGAGAATATAGCTTAATTATAGAGATAGAAGATTTTTCCATTTGATTTTTTCACAGTAAAGATGATGTGCTTACATTATCTACATTTTCTGCCTGGGGTAGAAGAACATATCTATTCAATTACTTCAATTTATTTCCAGTTTCCAAAACAGTAAGCCATCTCCCATCAACTCTAGCTCACTGTGAGACCATTTTCTCCCAAATTCAGTGGAAGGCATTAGTCTGCATAAACTCACAGTGGGTGCATCTTACAGCACTTTCAGTGGATGCTGAGTTACCACCAATCCGTGGCTCAGTGTCTTCTGGCTCCCATCATTTGGTAAGAATCAGAATAAAAAAAAGCTGTATATGTGAGAGAGGATACCAGATGGCCAAAATCTAAATGAAGTTATCTTGCCTGCAATGAACATTTAAGTGGTGGCTAATTTTCAAAGGTTGCAAATAAAATATTTCATATTGCAGATACCAACCTGCAAAACCCAAATTACATAAAAAAAAAGATGATGATGATGTTAGATCAGCCTGTTACACAGTCATCCCCTCCTCTCCTTTCAGATGCAAAGCATGTAATTCCTGAAACTCAGCTATGAGACCAGGAGTCACACCTCTCCCATGTATTCCCCAAGTGCCATCTGGGGAAGGGATTTATACCCAAATATACCAGTCTGGCACACTTGTGAAGAAATTGCGAACCCTGGAAGGTCTCATATTATAGCAATTTAGTGTAATGGGATAGTACAGAAATTTAATGAGCTGCTATTGGAAACATAGGAAGCACTGTTTAATCCTGGATTGAGTAGGTGCCCTACTATGTGTCTAATCCAGCAGCTACAGTCTGAGAAAAGTTAGTGGCAAGTACTTCAGAGACAGAGTTGATCTTATTATTAGTTATGAAGAAAAACATTGAGAAGAACATTGCTTCCTGATCTTAAGCATATTTGTAACACTATAAATGCTCCAAATCTTTAGGCCATAATAATAGGGAAATGTTTTGGTTTTATAATAGTTTTAAAGCCTTTGGCATTATAGAAAGGTGTTAACATTCCAGACTAATTTTTTTAAAATATATAGAGGTGATTATTACTTATTAAAGTCTATATGACTTTTCCCCAAGGTGATATTTGCCTGACCAAATTAATTCAGTTTATATCCTAAAATCTGTAACAAATTTTATAACAAATCAGTGCCATGTCCCTTCAAGTTTGGCATCGTCATTAGGAACTTCACTGATAAACCTAGCTATAACTTGCTGAAAACCTGTTCTAAAAGAAAACATATTGACTTTAGAATTTTGCAAATATGTGCATAAAATATAACCTTACTATTGAAAAATACGACTCGTTAATTTATTCCCACTTGTAACACCCTTTAGGTATTAAAAGGTAAATATTTAGCTAGTTAGAAATGTTTTCTTTATTCTCTCTTTGGAATAGTTATACAGCTAATTTTTGTTAAATAAAAATAGGGAGCATACATGAAACCAGCAAATTCTGCCCTCAGTTGCACCAATGCAACTCCAGTGGGTTTCGCATAAAAACTGTGGACAAGGGGTGGCAGCAAATATTTTATTGCATTTGTGTGACATTCTTTAACTGGCTTTGTATACTCCGGTTTCACGCAAAGCTGTATCCATGCAGAGCTACTGCTGTGGTACAGGTAAATGCTTGAGACTCCAGAAAGATTAAAGGTATACTGTTAACCCCACCCTTGCCTTTAGCTGAAATATTTCCTGAAATTTGGAAGCTTTTATGCATTTCTTCAATAACTGAAAAGCAAAAAGATTTAAATGGCCCTTTTTGGCAATTTATTTTCATTTCAAAGCTAGAAACTATAAACATATTATAGGAACTGAGTGGCCTTGACATTATGATACTGAGAGTCTTAAAATAAAAGAGAAAGGAATAAAATAACCCCATGAACCTCATTTCAATTCAAAAGAGGGGAAAAAAATCCCAGGCTTGTTAACATAAATAGTATGTGCAAATATGCATAAGACAACAGCCCCTTGGTAACATTTTTCCCACAGGAGGGAATTCCAGCAAAACTCTAGGCTAAGAACAGATACAGTATTTTCTAAACAAAAATTACATTATGCCAAAAGATATATACATTTCAACTACTATTAGAGTGTAATTAAATTATGTTAGTTATCTTTGTTCGTAATACAAGGAACAAGATTTCTGTTGAAAGCACAAGACACTCCTAAAGTTAATATCCTTTCATCTCACTAAGTGTCACACTGTAGGTGGTCTGCATTGCTTTCTTATACAGAACTTTTCACAGGATTTGCTTGGTTCAATGCTACTTTTTAGCTTTTGGGTCAAGTGAAAAAAATAGCAGGAAAGCCACAAGAGGACAAATTCGCCTTTCACTTACACCACGTAAATCCTGTTGAATGGAGAAAGCAGGACAAAGACTGAATACTGTGCCTTTGACATAAGGAGAAATACAAATATTTCATGAACAGGGCAACAAATGTCTTTGAAATTTGCAACAAAGTAACAATTTCAGTAAAAGTGCAAACCCTATTATTTCCTACTCATTGAAAACATATGTTGATGCTGTAGCAGATCAGAAACTATCAGAAGTCATTTTATTTCTTATTTCAAAGACTAGAACAGTAGCTCACTATTTAATGCATAACCAATTGTTACAAAACATCTGGTGAGCCATACCTTTCATGGTTTATAGACAAATTCTTTCTTTAAAGGCAAATTGGAAAATGTTATGCTTGCTTTTCCCTATAAATGTAGTATTTTCCTCAGCAGTTCCTGTAGAAGTGCTTTGCCTTGGTTACTCACTATTTCCATGCTGCCAGTGGACATAGATATTGTATATATATCTTTAAAAAGAAAAAATAGATTTTCTAGGGCAAACTCTTCATCTCTCTCTTTTCACTTCCCACCTCCCTTTTTTTCTTGCACTTATCAGTGTCACACTTGACTTCCTCAAATTGTTGCCCTGCACATGCCACATGGCAGCTTCCTGGGCTCTATTGTGGTTATTAGCACTATGCATAAAGAAAATCCTAATGCCATGCAAAACACATGCAAAACATATGAAATTGCTCCCCTTTAAGAAAGGGGCCTCTGTGGCAAACTAGGTTTTATATACTCCAAGGTCGTAAGTTCTAAGGCATGTTACACAGGTCTCTCTTACTGTATTAAATCTTACAAAGCTTTCTGCAGTATTGCATTTGCCTCATAAATCTCATCTTGGAGACAAGGATTCTTAAATCAGATGACCCTGCTGTAGTTTCAATACTCACCTACTAACATAAAGAATTTGAGTTTACATAACATGTTGATATCAGATGTTTTGAAGCAGCAGCCTTCTAACATATGACACTATCATCTCATTTGCTAATCATTACTGAATTATCAAAGAATAATCCAAGATCCAAAAGCAAGATTTGAGAACTGCAAGGGCCAATTGAGCCAAGAAATACCAGAGCATTTAAAACATCAGATGTGTCCCAAGTATCTATGCAGGTTACTGGAGCTCTGCAGGAATACATGATTGGAAATGAGTGTGTGGAGAATGAGGAAGAAGACACTCGCTCTTTGGGGTGAGATGGATAGATAACCCAGGAAAGTGGAGTAGAGAGTAGACCTATGAAATGAAAAGTATGGCCTTGATAATCCTCCAGCAGGGGAGAAAAAAAGAAAAGAAAGAAGGAAAAAAAAAAGAAAAAGAAAAAAAAGGTAGAAAATACTCCTAAACAGGAAAGTGCAAATGGCATCAGATCCATTTTTAGTTGTAATAAGAGCATCAACCAGATAATGTGGTTTTAGTAAAGACACACGTTACATAGAAGGATGAGGCAATAGTTATCCAAACACAACAAAAGAACTTATGTTTCTCAAAGGTCCAGTATGCATCGAGTTTCTCCATAACCCAAAACCTTAGCAATCAACTCATATACAAAAGAGCTCTATTATTCACTTTTTGCTCATAGTGCCAGCTGAAACAAACTACATATGAAGTAATATTAACTAATGAAAAAGGAAAATAGCAATATAATCTAGAATTGAAAGAGATACCACTGTTCATAACAAAGCATATAAATCTGGGTTTGCAAAATGATGTTTACTAAATTTGAATGTGGAAACAAGAAATAATGACAAATCACATTATAAGTGCCTTTATATAGGAGGAAGACCAAGAAAGATTGGAAAAACAGTGGAGAAATGCCATGAACAGATGATTGCAAGAAAGGCCAAGTACTTATTGCCTCTTTTTTGCTTTCTGTTCTAACTTGGAAGGTCAGTTGAAATTAGGCAGCTGACACAATTACCTCCATTGACAAAGCTAAATTTTTCAACTAGAGTGGAGAGGGAAAAGACCTGTGCTTATACAACTTGAAAATCAGCAGGCCTTGTGAAAGGAGATGTTTGAAGAGCAGGTCCATTCAATTTCTGAGACATTTTCAATTATCTCTGGAAGCTATGAGGGACAGATCACATTCTAGGTGACTGGAAATGTGCAAAACCAACACTTATTTTTCCAATAAATGGAAAAGGATATCTGGGAAATAATAAACCAGATCAGTTTTTCTGTCTCCTATAATAACAGAAGAAAGCGGTAGGTTGTAGAAGGCATATCTGTAAACTTCAAGACTTGCAACGCCAATTTACTTTCATCCAACAAAAGGAAAACCTGTCTTTAACACTGAAGAAGTAACAAGTGATAACTTAACGTTAATAAGGCTTTTGACACAGTTTCATATGACATTCTCTTAGGTAAGCTCAGAATAAATCATCTACATGAAAATGCTACAAAATGAGTTCAAAACCAAATGCAGAACAAGACCCAAAGAGTAATTTTTAGTGGCTTCACTGTCTAGAGGAGTGGTTTAGTGGATGGAGTCTAATACTATCCAATAGTTTCCTGAATGCCTTGGATGAAGGAGTAGACTATGCATATTGCCATATACATATAGAGAGATGCAGATATGTTGAAATATGGGACTATGTAATGGGTGTCTGAATTAACTGCAGGTAACAATGGTTGCAAAGAGTTGGAAGCTCAGTTAGTTAAAGACAGGATTAGAGTTCAGAAAGATTTTTTGGATACTAGATAGAGATTGCAAAAGATCAGGATGCCATTAAATAAGGACAATTACAAAGTTTCATAATAAGGAGAAATAAGCAATTACATAAGTAGAAACTGAGAATGAAAGGAAAACACAGTTACAGGAAAACAAAAGCTCACCATGAATCACCACACTGTATTTCTGCCAAAAAGCAAGTTTCACACTGGATACATTGGCAGAAGGGATCAGACTAAGCATTGTGAAGTAGTTCTCCTACCCATCGTGGCATTGGCAAGACATCAGATAGGGCATGAGTTTGTGTCCAGTTTGGGACAACACTTCTCAAGAAAAACATTATAATTCGAGGTCTTTCCACAAAAATTGGTTCTTTTTTAAATTTAAGGAAGGCATGAGACATCATTTCTGCAGAGGAACTTCTGAAAAAGAATTGCCAAATGTTGTCAACAACTAATAATGGCAGTGGATTACTTTGAAAGATTGCACTGCCTCTAGCACTGGAGACACTCAACTTCTTGAACAAATAACTTCAAGGAAAGACTAAGGTAAATTGATTCTGTCTTTGAGTATGGGAATGTACTAACTTACTTTTTAAGGTCTACTCCAGCCATACTGTCTATTATTTTATACCAGGATTTGATAGCACTTACCCATAACTCAGTCCTGTGCCACGTGCTCTAGGTGACCCTGCGTGTGCAGGGGGGTTGGACTAGATGATCTCTAGAGGTCCCTTCCAACCTTAAGCATTCTATGATTCTATGATAACTGATGTGTTCTTTATCTATGTGTATCTCATCATCTCATCTGACTCTTAATAGGTGATTTTTCTGATTTATTAAAACCATGTTTTTTTCTCTAGTATGTCTTATGGACTCCCTCATGCATGGAGGAGTAGCATCTTCTTTACTACCTTTTTCATCCCTTTCCAAACCAAAAGCTGCAAAGCAAACCAAAGTACCCAAAGCTTCCTGCGCCCTTCCAATCTTGTTCTCAGCCTTCATTAAGGAAAGCAGCCAATTCTCTGATGTGGCATGAGCATGAATGATGGCTTCATACTCTGTGCTCACCACTGCCCCACTTCCCTCTCCTACCTTCTCTTTGCCTGTGTTTTGTCCACCTGCTCCATTTCTTGCCTGGCCTGTAAGGAGCTCTCTGGGATGAAGCTGCCTTTTCTGCTCTTTGATCACACAGTACATAGGAGGATGAGTACTGAGAGAAATGCCCAGGTGCTACAATTAATTCATTATTATTGATTGTATTGTAGTGGTATTATTTTCCAGGTACAATTATTCTTGTGCAGCAATTAGAAATTTTTAAAATTTCAGTTAGTATGAAATAAATGTTTGGAGAGCATAATATGATATATAAACTTTTCTAAATAACCTATTTGCAAGATTACAGATTTTTCAGAGTTAAAACAGAGTGCTCTGGGAAAGGCAGAGATAAGGGAGTGGAAGAGGTTTGGGTGATTTTTTGTCCTTAAGTCTTCGCTGAACTCTTATAGGGAAATATTACTCTACTTATTATTCTTATCTTATTAATTCTTATCTTGCATCCACCTGCTTATCTACCACATTGCAGAGGGGTCCTGCCCACATTTAATCTACTGGTTAAGTGCCAGTTTAATTCTTCTATGCTGTAGGCCACAAGAAATGTGTTCAAAGGACAGCCCCTCATATACACACCACAGTATAAACATTTTAATGAAAGAGAACTTTTTGTAGGAGGAAAAAAAAAAGTTGCTTTTCTTTGAAAGTAATGAATAAGCTCTCATTGAAATGAACCCTTCATGTATATCTTTATGTTTCTGATCTGGCAGCTTTGAAGAGCTGATATCATCAGTTTTAGAACCTGGAGTCTGGCCACTATTCTCTGAAACATGCTTTACAATGGAAAAGACCATTTGAAAGCAAGTAAAATGATTCAGAGTGAAAAATTCAGGTACTTTTCAAGGCTTTCAAATTTTTTATTATTTTGTAGCCTTCTTCCTTTACATATGAACAGTGCTTACCACCACATTCCCCACTTCTCTGTCACTGCATTTAGATTGCTAGAGCTACAGATGGCAGTTTAATTGCAATTTTAATTTTCCATTGAAAACTTCTTCTGTAATTCCTAATGCATGATGCACTTGTTCTTGCATCTTGCAATGTATTGGCTCTAGAGAGTGCACACTTCTTCTTTTCCTTTCACTTGTAAGCATAGAAGTACAGCGGTAAAAGTCTGCCTTCCCTAAAACCACAAGGTAACCTGTATGTAGGCATCAGAAAAGATGAGAAACTTGCTCTAATTGCTCATCATTTATACAGCACTTCTCAGAAGAGCCGCATGATTCAATGAATGTAATTGTACACAGAGAAACTGAGGTAGGGGCAGTAAGGCTCAGCCAGCCCAGGAAATTTGACCACTGAATTCAACAAGAGCAAAGACAAAGACAGTGCTTTTGAGTCCTTCTACCCTTGATGCACCCAGTGCACGTACCATCGCCACAGCAAGAATCAGAGCTGGAGTCAGGATGGAAGTAGTGAACTGCCCATCCACAGGCTGTAAGCCACAGCTTATCCCAGGCACATGAAGGGCAGCTTTCTGCTTTTTCAGTCCAGCGTTTGTCTTGATAGTCCCTGGCTAGTTCCTGCATGGGCTGAGGAGAGCTAAAATGAAATTCCCTCAGCACAGCACAAATACTCCTTGCATGGGAGCAGACCATCCTACCATCACACAGCTCCTAAGCGCCCAGCGCTTCAGAAACACCCAAGATGAAACTGGGATCTCTAACTGTAAAAATAACAGGCCACACATATTTAAACTGTCCAAGTATTTCTAGGCTTTTCGTCTGTGATGAAAGATTCAAAATCAATTTTCTTCTCCTTTGTATAGCCATTTTACACATGTCCAACAGGGCAGTATCTATATCAAAATGTGCTTCACATACTCTCACAGCAGGAACTCATGTTGAGGTTCCCAAGACCAAAAACTCACAGCTCCTTTTCTATACATACTAGTCAGATATGTTAGAATATTTCAAGAAAAGTCTTTAAATTTTCAGAGAGGCAATGGGATGTAACATTTGGATCAAGGTGGCTAAAAATGACATACCAAAGGGGGTGAACAAAGATTTCGGAGGCAGTCCGAGGAGACAGCACAGACTCCAGCAACCCACATTCTCCATGAATCTCAAAGGGTCCCAGGACACAGTCTTCAGCTATTCACCATCCACTTATATGCAGCAGAAGTCAGAGTATGAGGGCTTTTCTATTTTCTACATATAGCCTTATCCTACTGGAATCCCTACAAGCCAGGCAGAACAGAGCTCAGCTCTTCTGAGTTTGCACACTGATTAACCCACTGTCAGCATATCCCTTCCTCCCACTTACACCAGGAGGAGGGAGCAGTCAGCAGAGAAGGTGGCTCCATAAATTCAATAGACCAGAGTATTGTCCCCATTAATGTTCTCTCAGTTTGTAATTAAGGTGAATATTTAAACTTGAAACTATAGGAATTTGGCTCTGGAGTCTGAAGTCCCCAGATTTCAGAAGTTCTTTGTATTCATAGGAAGTGCATAAATGGCCTCTAAATTATTCTGTTCATAAGCAACTTTAATAACAAAACCTTAATCCTAATACCTGGTAAAGATCACTTACAGCAGATTTTAATACATAACACTATTTACTTGTGCATGAGGGAGTTTTTCTTGAACAAGCTCAGCTCTGTGGCATTACAACTCTGCTCTTGCTCACTAGTTTGGTTTGCACCTAAGGATGATCCAAAAATCCTCGTATTCTCTCTGCTTTGTGGCTCAGGGTAGTTCTGATATATGCAAAAACATAATATATTCTGCTAAAGAGGTAACAGACCAGACATGGTTGGATTCCCTTCACTGCCACAAGGCGGGACTCTCCATCTCAGTTCATCATGCCTGCTGCAGTCATGGGAAAAGAAAAGGCAATGCCAGAAGGCAGTACATCTCATCCATCAGACAGCTAAAACCGCTCAGATTTTTTTTCTTGCCCATTAGGAGAACAAAGTCTCAGACAACAATTTTTGCCACACAAAGTCCACATGCTGTCTTACAGCCCTCACTTTCCAAGACCCGCTCTATTCCCTTCTGCATCACCCAACACTTCAACCTACAGAAGCACCAGACCTGTGAACACTACAGCATGAAAAATACAAATAAATGTGCCAACCCCCTTGGCTGCTGGCTCAGGCTTGCAAGTACTTGGTGACATATTCATCCCCCTGACATGGGCAGCTTAGAGGGGTTCTTCTTGCTCTATGCTGCTTCTTGCTCTTTTCAGGAAGATTATGGCCATTGCATGTAGCTCATTTGCTACGCCTATCTCTAATGGCTAATATGTTTTAAGCAAGGAATAAGATGGCCTGAAGTGCATTAAGATCTGTTGGACATCCTTCAGTGTTTTCCTTCAGTCCAAGTCCCCTACTCATTTATGTGAAGATCCCTTCTGCATGACCATGTAAATCCAAATTATTTGCTAAATTGCAGTAGTGGAAGTCATGATGTTAACAGATCCATCTGGAAAGGAAAATCAGGTCTATGGCCACTTCTGGTAACAGAAACCTTAGAAACCTACCTGCATCTCTGCTCCTCTGCAAAAAGGCAAGGAAGAGTAGCTCAAGAGCCAGCACAAGACTTAGATGGGGAGCAGTCCTGCTTTCAAGCATTGATAAAGCTAATGTGGCCAGTCACATCAGTAGACATGACTGCTCGGGGAAACTAGAACACTGCACAAAATTGCATGGCAAACTGAGTTGCCACAAAACATTTTCTATGATTTTCCAAAAAGAGAAACGAAAAAAGTCCATTATAACTCTGGTCAGTTATTGTTCCATTGGACTTACTCAAGCACTTTCCCATATATCACTTAAAACTGCTCAACCCTGCTTTTCCATTAATAATACTGATTTACTTTCTTTTTCTTTTTTCAGAGCAAAAATCTGCTCTTTTTACACTTGCTTTATAAGGTAAATTTGGCATACAGTTCAGCTGCATATCCTGATGTGGGCTTATTGAAGGCAGGTGCACACTTCAATATATGTGGGCACAGAGACCCCCTTACAGACTATAAAAGAATACTGGGCATGTCCTCATTTGGAATATCTCTAGGTTTTTATTCATAAACCTAAAAATATGAGCTGTTCTTTTGCCTATACACATTGTAACTGAGTGTGAATAGGCAGGCACTATATTTCTGAATTATACAGAAATCATATTAAAATGGCTACATTAGTGGATTTTCTAGTATATTGTCTTTATGTGACAATAATGGGAAAAGGAAATGTTACTGTAATGTTGCACTTTCATTGCTAATAAGAGAAAAATCATGCATGAAAATGTACCATGATGAAGTAGCTTCAGTTATCCCACTGCCATTATTTTATTCAGTTTGGAAAATATTGTCACATCATACTAGCAAATAAAAACCCTTCATTTACCAGTTAAAATTCTTATCCCATCTGTAATACACTGCAAGTAGTAAGAAAAGGGAAGAGTTATGGTGTCTGTAACAAAATAAACAAGTCTACTATGATGTCATCCTCCTAGATTTAAACCTTTGCAACATAATGTCCTTTAGATTTTAATAGATCTTCTCTCATATGAGAGAAGGCTGAGAGAGTTTGGACTGTTCAGCCTGGAGAAGAAAAGACTGAGGGGGTTCTTATCAATGCGTACAAGAACTTGAAGGGAAGGTGTAAACAGCATGGATCTGAACTCTTCTTAGCAACGCCCAGCTACAGGACAAGGGCAACAGGCACAAACTGAAACACAGGAAGATCCCTCTGAACTTAAGGAAAAACTTCTTTCCTGTGAAGTGACAGAGTACTGGAACGAATTGCCCAGAGAGGTTGTGGAGTCTCCATCCATAGAGATGCTCAAAATTCATTCAAACATGGTGCTGGGCAGTCTGCTTTAGGTAAAGCTGCTTGAGAGGGGTGCTGGACTGATGATCCCTAAAAGTCTATCCAATTATTTCAACTATTTGTGAACCTGCAGTTCTGTATGTAAAACCAACCCACTTGTAGATGTTAAAAGAAATTTTCTTAGTTTCTAAATGTCAAAAAAATGGAGATTAAATCATATATGTGATTTTATTCCCACTCCCTTGTTTGTGCTCCCTCAGACCTTACAAATGGCCTGATCTACACAGGTTGCCCCCACTCAGCTGACATAGTGGGCTATTCTTTGTGCCAGGAGCATCTTTCCTGTCATCTAGGCCAGATAATCTGCTACTGGAGCAAGGAGCTGTTTCTCCTGGAGCATTTGCTTATTTTTCCTGTTTGTGAAAACTGTGATATGGAAAATGGAAAGGGCTGTGAATATGCAGGACTTAGTAAGGGACCAGGATGCAGTTGAAACTTAGAAGTGCCCCCAAGTTCAGATATAGCTATAAGATTTAGGAACATACTTCTCACCAGTTTCAGAGGCATCTAAATACATTTGTGAGCCTGTAACTACATCTACTCCAGTAAATGAAACAGGACAAAGCAATGCCCATGGACATCACAAGTCAGTTATCCAAACTGCCAGGTTGTTAGCATGGTCTCTGACATGGATGCAATCCTGGCCACCTTGCACTCCCTAAGTGTGGGTGTTCATGTGAGCCAGGGACCATTGCAGCTATCCTGGAGGAGAGGAGAAGAGAGTGTAGCCATCTCTGCCTCTGCCCCACAAATGTTCTTGGGGTTCGAGGGTGGCTCTGAGCATAATAGTTTACCTGCAGTCATAGCCTGAGAAATTCAGAAGTCTGTTCAAAAGTGTTGTTTGTATTGCATATTTATATGCATAAATGTATATATTTATTTACTAAGGATTTAGCTGAAATCTAAGTTTTCCCTTACAGAAATTGAACCATTGTGGAGCTCCTCACTCGATGAGACATTTGAATTTAGTTATATCGCCTGTCTAAAGACTTAGGTTCCATAATCTCAGAATCAAACTGAATGTGGAACTAGGCTTCTAAGTCACCTACATATACATCCAAATCAAACCTATAATATTTGATATGCTCATCTCTTAATTTGTCAGTTTTCTTAAGGAGGCATCAATCTTGTTGTGTTCCAATTCACACACTAATTACTTCTTACCACTTTAGGATGTTATTTTCTCCCCTTCTTAAGTACAAACCTACAAGACAGTAAGTTTCTCTTAAATCGGTCATATGAACAAATGAACACCAGTTGTCCAGCAAGTACATGCATGTTTCCATGTGGGCAGACATCCCCCTCTGTGTTTTTTTTACTGGAACTGGAGTTACTCTTAGTAATTATCTTGCTTCTCAAATTATATTTTCACTATTTTTCATAATAAACATAATAATTTAATAATATTTTTCAAATTTTTTCAATAAGCTGTTATTGCTCCTTCAGATCTATAGCTACAATGAATGAAATAACAGAGAAAGGAATTAAAAATGCTTATTTTTAACTATCTACCTGAGTCTGACAGAATCAAGATTGGAAAGCATGTTATTGAGTAGATGAATAATTCATGAGACAGAAAAGGTTGCATCCTTGATCTCTCACCCTTGACACAATATGCAGAAAATATTTTCTAGGCAAAGCATCCTTGCTGGTATCTGTGCTTCTTCACCATTCCAGAAGCTTGTCCTCTGAATGCCCTATGAATTCTCCATTTTAAGCTTTCTACTATGGAAAAAAAATACATTAAAGCATTCTGCTCCAAGAAATGACTGTAAAATCAGCACCCTTTCACTTTGTTTATCTTCTCTGTGCATGTATTCCGAGATAGCTCCTCTTCCATTACCACTAGTAGGAGGTTTATTCTACATTTTATTCCTTTTATCACTGCAGGGGTCATACTGGTAAGATAGCTATACATCATTAACAGAATTACGAAGTCAAGAACTAGCTCCCACACAGAGTGAAGAGATAAAAGCACATTGGAGACAATTGGGCCACGTAAACCAAGTAGCTGAAGAGAGAGTTTTGTCTGAACAGTATTTGTCCCAGGGCTGAGGATGTTCCAGGCAGCAGAACTAATTTAGCTTTCACACCACTTGTCAAATTTATAGATCGGATCGTTTGAAGGAGGAGAAGCATTGTGTGTCTTCACAAACATATAAGTTTGTTTTTATTAAAAATATGTGAGTTAGAATAAATATAAAATTCCATGAAGTCTTACCAAACTTCAATGCTTAAAAGACAGCTCTAGAATGCCTGTGGCACCAAAACGCTCTGTGCAACCACGGGTAAGGAGAAAAATGCTTCCAGAGAGGAATCCATTCCCCAGTAAATACATGAGGGGGCAATTTCATACATAACTGTGACAGTATAACATCTCTTTGCCACTGAAAAAGGGGGTCTTTTCACTTCTTTTCACTGCTCCTCTTTCCCCGTTGTTCTCTTGATTACTTTCTCACCAGATTGGCCAACACACAAAGGTCTGATGAGCTTGTATAAAGTGTGTAGCAAGAAGGCAACCAGGACTGATAGCAAGGAGGGTGGAGGTGTTACCTTCTTGGCACCACTAATCTGTTAAAATGTGCACTACATTTTAGGACACTACAGCCTAAGAGCGAGACAGCTGACTTAGGCTTAGCTCAGACATCTGACTTTTAGACAGCTACAGGAGGTGAAATTAGTCCCCACCAGGAGTACTTCAGCTGTGAATGCACTGTGTACTTTCTTCATTTTTATCACATTTCAATTACAGACAAATTTGGGGGTCCTTTTAAGTAAGTACTCAAGAACACTGCAATGACAAAGAGTAAAGGACTATTAATGTAAATTAAATATTCACAGAGGACATTGGTATTTTAACCTAGTTTTGTAGCACCCTGAGTGCAGTGCAGGCATTTCCAATAGGACACACCAGGGACTGATTGTTTAATGCCAGGCACTGGGAAATTGCATCTATTTTCCCTCATTTCTTTTTTCACTTGAATTTATACAAGAAAAATAAAGTCATTGCACTCAAGTGAGTTGAACAAGAAAATAGTAGCAATTCCACTCTTTTAAAGGAGGAGAAGTTTTGTGCAAGGAATGCAGGTATGCCGACTGGCATAGTGTGTGGTAGGGCCAGATGTTTGACAGCATCTATGAACATATAGATGTTCAGATAACCAATGAGAGATGAAAATATATCCTTTTGACTATTCCATTGGAATGACTGGGTTGTGTTTGTTGTTTCAAGTGAGATTTGTAGGAAAATACTGATGGAAAACAAGGGAATACTTTTATATTTTAATAAAGGGGCTAGCTTTTATAAGTGTAAGTACATGTTTCCATTAAATACTTGGATTCTCCAGAGATTGAAGGAGAAAGAACTGTATGTTGAGTCTGCAGCTCTTGAGGCTGTCTCAGACTAATTGCCTCTACATTGACGGCCATCTTGAGAACTTGGACTGCTTCAATGCATTGTTACACAAATACAACAGTGGTTTCTCAAGAAAAAATTATGTGGCACACATGAAATGGAAAATACCAAGAGTTCCAAAATGGAGCCAGTAGAGTTCAAGTTGGAGAAACTAGAAAAAAAAATAAATCCAAAAAATGCAACAAGCACATCTTGGAGAAATCAGTCTCTTCTTCTCCACAATCCATGAGCGGTTACACTTCCATTTTGATGAGGTGCTAAAGACTACACTGGAAAGACATCTGCAGTATTTTCTACAACTCTCGTACATAACTATTCGCAGAACACTAATTGAAAAACTCCTGTGCTGTGGGAGATAGTTCCCAGGTGTTATAATTCACACTGTTTACATAAAAATGATTGTGATTACCTGAATCAAATGAAACTATTCTCTATTTTAACTATTTCATTTAATGCTAATAAACCATTTATATTTTTATTGTTAAGCACTGCAAACATCTCTTCCTTTCAAGCACAGTCTTTCAAGGGAACTCTTCACAACATGCCTCAGTGAGAAACATTTTTCTTGGGCTTTTTCCAACCATTCTTGCTAATTCTCTAAGTTCTTTCAACCATTACCTTAGAAATAGGCAACAAGCTTTAATTTAGAAGGTGGTTTCCTGTCCCTTGATGTTCTGGTTCTTTAGCAAATCTTTCTGTGTTAAGCTTTGTTTTTATTACTAACTTATGACTACATTAAAACTTAGAAATATTGTACAGCTAGAGTAGGTGTGGTACTATTTATAAATCAAGGGCAAGTTATGCAGTTTTCATAAGGTGGTTTATATTGCATATTTGAAATCTGGAGGTGTTTCAGGAATGTATCATAAAACCACCTTCCATAAACTGTCTCTCAGGAAACAGTAATGATAACAGAGGCAGACAGATCTCACTTTAAACAAGTTACCTTGTACACTTCATTTACTAAATTTCTGGAATTTTTTTTAAACCAGATTGAAAATCTTTCCAACTTTTTGAAGTCTTATCAGCTGAG
Source organism: Tinamus guttatus (assembly GCF_000705375.1). The sequence goes on from NW_010576461.1 coordinate 165,834, forward strand.
TTTTCAGAAGATTAACTTTACTGTTAAGATTTCCAAACTTTCACTAATGTGAGCCTATCTGTCTATATAAATCTACCCCCATCGAGTACATATATATACCATGTGCTGGATTCAAAGAACAATAATTCCACACATAAAATAGTAAAACTACACACATTAATTAAGTGGCCCTCAAAATGGTGAAGATTTGACAGTTGTGCAATTCAATGAACATGAACTGTAACTTCCCTGGATTTTACCTCTCTGCTTATTTTCACAGAAAAACATGTGAGCTCTAAATGGCTGACAATGTGGGTGTCAGAAACCTGAAAAGAGTGAAACAAATTGGAAATATAAAACGAAAAATATATAAAAACCTGTAAAATTACTGTGTTGCTTGGCTGTAGGCAAGAGCTGTATTTAGATATGTTAACCATAATGGGACATTGGTCAAAAGATGAAACACAAATTTCAATATGTGTTCTTTACTTTAAAAGAAATTACACCCTGGAGAAAGTCTTTTATATTGAAAAAGTACAGCAGCTAAGAAACAAAAGCTTTTATAAAGGCAGGAGTGTACCTGGGCTATATTTTTCTGCATTCATTTGCTATTATTGAAGATATTCATATACACAAGAAGTGTCTTTCACAACTAAAATTCTCCATTTTCTCCATCTTTCAGTAAAGTCTGTTAACAGCACTGCAACCAGCTCCTGTGTGAGGAGGACCTGAGAGAGTTTTCCTATATTTAGTTAGCCTGAAATATTTTTCTCGCTTGTTTATTACTGAAGGTCTAATAAAACCTATCTAGCATCTCACATTTATCTCACTTGTTTTCTTGCTTGTTCATTACTGAAGGTCTAATAAACTTATTTAGCATCTGAAATTTATCTCACTTGTTTTGGTTTTCTTTTTCAGTTTGGATTGGTTTGGGGTTTTTTTTGTTTGTTTGTTTGTTTGTTTTTTTATGGAAGACTTTGAAGGTCTAAAGGAATGGAAAGGAGACCACAGATAGAGTTTTTTAACCAGTACAGAAATTATCAGTTCTGTTTTCTTTTCTTGCTGGTTTCTTTTCACAAAATCACAGAATCACAGAATGGTTGAGGTTGAAAGGGGCCTCTGGAGATCATCTAGTCTAACCCCCTGCTCCAGCAGCAATGCCTAGAGCATGTGGCACAGGGTCACATCCAGGTAGGTTTGGAAGATTATTGCCGGATTATATAATTGAATCACTTACTTAAGAAGGGGTCCGATAGGCAACAGAACTGATTTATAGTAAAGGCAAAGAGTGAGAGGGTAAAGGTGGCAAAGAGTGAGGGGGTAAAGGATCTCTTTTGGCTGATATCAAGGAGCCTCCCCCTCTTAGGCTTTGCTTTCTAGTGCTGTAACACTGTTTATGCCCTATTATAGCACCACACATGATGCATAAGAGATTGGCTCCATATTGAAGTCATGAAGACTTCTGGATGCGCAATTTCCTGAAAGTAAGAAACATTTTGATCTCAATTTTGCCTTACAAAAAAATCAGTAACTTTACATCTTATTTCAGATGGGAAAGTAAGATATAAAGATTCTGGCAGGGTAAGAACTCATAGGACAAGACAAAACTAGACTGAAAGGCCACAATAATGGCCTAAAATAGTTTCAGTTTAGGCAATGATTACAATTAGGGTTAAAGAGCCAAAAATAGCAAGAAAGGTTAATCTTACTGTATCCTGCAAAGATCATAAAGGCTAGGGAAAAAAACAGAGCAGATGGAACTCTGGCCCTGCTGTTGCAACCTAAAGTTAGATATGGCTCCCGGCTATATATGAGCCCACATGTGACTTCTTCCTTGTTCTGGTCTTAATATGTGATATGTTCTGCAAATCTGTGCTGTGAGGCAGCACAAAAAGAAACTGCTTTTAAAAAAAGAGAGAAAATAACAGAGCAATGAACAAGAACCAGGGACTCAAAAACTGGAAATCCTTTTTCAAAGTTCAATTTAGAAAGTTCTAATCTTTTCCCCAGCTTTTACATGCCTCTGAGCTTCTTCTTGGGAGCTAAAGGATGAAGGAGAAAAAATCTCTATCATGTATTCTCTCAACACAGTAGACCTACCCTTCCAGGCAACATAAAGATTTAGGACTTCAGTCTTGTCCCTCACCATACTAATACATGGCCTGGCAAACAGGTACATCCCTTGCTTTTTTACCTGCTCTTTGCTCTGCGGAGCAAATCCAGCACTTCTTCCCACCATCTAATCATCTTCCTTTCTAAAGGATGGGAAGGGACTCACCACTGTTGACCCTGGCCACTTTCTGAGGAACTGGGACTCCCATCAAAAGACTTTGAGGGATTTCTGTCTTGATGTTTCTATGCAACTGTGTCATCAGAGCACACTAAAGGCCAGCAGTTCTCTAAGAGGCAGAGAACGAGGAGCCAAGGGTGACCCCAGAGTAGACTATGCCTTCATCAGTGGGACACAGTGTTCCTGGGTTTGAGCATTCAGGACAGATCTGGGTGTGTTGGGAAGCTGAAATCAAAAGGACTTCAGGTTTCAGATTCAGACTGCAGAACTTGTTTTCAGTGTAGCGGATGGGCAGATTGTGGTGCAGAAGCAGAACACCTAACTGGGAGATGCATGCAGTCATTAAAACCATCCTCTGTGCAAAGGACACCAGGAGCTGAAAAAGCCTGTTTTTATTCATGTAGGAGAGTGCAGAAGGAGGATCAGACAATCTTTTCCACTAACATTTCCCTATGCTGTGAAAAATGCACACATAGCATGGGTTTTGGTAAATCTGTCAAATTAAACAGTCCAACAGAATAGAAAAAAATAGTCCTTAATTTGGAGGCAAAACAAATGATCTGAACATCTAGAGACTAATGTTTTGAACTCACCAGCACGCATGGTTTGTAAAACAATTTTTGAAGGCAATAATTAAAGACATGGTGATAAACAGAACATGGGATAAAAGCTTTACCAAAGTTTCACACCAGATTCAAAACAGTTCTTGTTCTGAGAGATTAAATTAAAAAGAAATATGCGGGAGATGTAATCTTTCTTGGAAAACTGTTCTGGAATAAATGGGAATTAATACAAGAATTGTAAGGTGCATAAGGATCCAAATAAAGGCGACCAATGTATGGGGAAGTACCTTGCCACAGAAATGTTGGCATGCTAATGAAATTTTCTGATAACAGAAATTTGGAAAGCATTCTTACTAGGGAGGAGAATCTGAATAAACAGGAAGAACTAGATGACCTTAAGGAGTGGAGCAATTGAAACAGGATAACATTTAATAGTATCAAATGCCGTACTTTGTACCTAAGGATTTAAAAAGCAGATGTATGCAATAAAATGGGAGCTCAGCAGTTCAAAAGGTGAGGAGAACACCCTGAATGTGATAACTATTCACAAGATGCTTTGCTAATGTCATGTTGCTAAGGCAAAGGCAGTGCAAACTTAAAATATATCAGAGATTTCTAATAGAGTTAGGAAAGTATCAATGCTATTTTTAAAATCCTGGTCAGGCACTTTTTGGAATATTTTATATTTTCATGGGAAATAATTTATATATCTTACATTAGGCACCCGAAAGTCAAATATTTTAGTATGAGAAAGTCATACTAACCCTCCTTTATGTGTGGTGGTGAGATCTAACACAAGTCCAAAGAATGATTTCTGAAGGTTTCTCTTTACTCTTTCTCTCATTTGACTACAATCAAGGCAGAATACCTCAGATACTTGAAGATAGGTAAGGTGGACATTGGGTCAGCAACAGAGACTAACAAGCAATATCTGACCCATAACGTGAATTTGGCCAAGTACAAATGGATATAAAATGACCACAAACTAACTTAAGCTGAAAATCAAAAGGTCTCTAACCATCACAGCTGTGAGGGTTTACAACTAGTGTACAAAACAATTTAATAGTTTTTAATATGAAGACCCATGCTGAAGAAGACTAGCAGAAAGAGACTGTTTTGAATGATTCCATTCAGCCCCAGGATCCAATTTTTAAAGCACTTGCCAGTTAGCAACTGATTGTTTAATCACCTTTATGCTTTCTTTACCAGCTGTTTAGAGATAGTCGTTCAACAGTATAGACAACTTTATGACTCTACAAAACTTGCAGTGTATTTATAGCATACTCCTTCCTCAAGTAAAACATTATGTAAACAAAGCTGTCCTAAACTAGCCTGTGCATATTTGTCAGTCACTGGCAAACCACAGTGTTTGTCCATTTGCTAATGTCACCTCTGCTTTACCACTACCTTTCTTTGTCTCTATGCTGTTCATAAATTGGCTGAGATGCTTAAGAGAATTATCAACACTAAACTTTTATGAAAAGCACTAACATACTCAAAAGAGACATGGAGACCATGTCGATAAATGTAAAATGTTTCCAAATGATCAGTGTAAATCTCTGGAAGATCACACACAATTCTGTAAATAACAGAATTTCAAATGAGACTGCCCTATCTTGTTTGGTATAAGGCTATTCAATTCTTATGAATTTTGTATCAGCATATGTTTCTCAAATGCTGTAAGTTGCTGCATTATTTTCCAATCCCTGTGACCTATTCTGGCATTGAACCATATAGCTGTTGAAATTTATCCTTGTCTGTAGAGTACATGTGCCATTACGGAGTTTTATAAATAGAAAGAAGGCATTTAAAGTTGGATTTTATAGCTTGTGCCTCTTTCTTTAACATGATATGTAACATGGGACATTAAAAATCACCAGATTAGCTTATCTTTTCAATATTTCATGATTTTCACAAAGAGTGAGAGGAGACTCTAGAAAATTTGTTTAGGATCACATACTTTCCAGGCTCTAACCACAGAATTGTTCTTCTTTAGCTGAGTGGCCAAGACTGAATCTCTTATACCTTTTACTTCTTTCTTAATAGTCCAAGCCGAGGTGTAAAACCAAAGGATAAAGCCTTCTTTCCAGATACTCAGCAGAACCCTTGATGAAGCCCTCCTGGGGTAGAAAGAAATCCCGACATGCAGTCAGATAATGCCTTTAGCATAAGCGTAGATATCCCACATAAATGTGTGACCATGCTCAGGCTTGTTTCTCTGTAATGGTAGACACATGGTCTGTCAACCAGTTTCTTGTGATAGATGAACTATTGCTTTACCTCAGGAGTAACAAACTGCAAAATATTTACTGGTTTTCGGAGAAAATGCAGCTTACGTAATTGCAATGACGAGCTCACATGATCACTCCTGAAGTCATGGGTCAGCTTCAGACCAATCTGAAAGAGCCTCAAAGACAAATTGCATTCGTGCAGGTCTCATGGGGTAGGTGGTAGAGAAGAGGGCACCCCTTGTAGAAGGCAGTCAGTGCATGGGGAGCCACAGCACTTGGTACCAGTTGCGGGAAGCAGGCAGCACCATGATGCTGGGAAGCAGGTTGAGAAGAAGGTGCTGGGGAACTTTGGTGGTAGAGGAATAAAAGAAATGTAATATAAACCCTTTAGAAACTCTCCATTGGCTGAACTTCTCACGGAAAAACATACAAATGGCCCTTTGTTGTTTTTTTTTCTGGGAGTTTCTAAGGAAGTGAATAATAGGCTGCGGTGAGAGGTACTCGGCAGGCCAAGATATGCAGTGCTCTTCTGCCACTAGATATCACACACAGTCTCCAACTGGGTTAATTGCTACAATTTTGATGGCCTCTGCCTTCTCTAATAAGCAAAATACAGCATTATTTTTTACTCTTGAAAACCAAATTCAGATCTGATTCAGTCTCACCACAGAAGACACCACATAAATCAATCAGGTAGTGGAAAGACCTGGTTAGCCAAAATCCCCTATAGAAAGCTTAAGTCAAGACAAAACAGGCACCTGCAATGCCAACGTGGCCTCCTCTTCCTCCTTGGCAGTAGAGGATGAAGAGAAGACAGAGACCTACCTGTCTTAGCATTGCTCTTTTCCATACCCACACAACTGAATCACAGCAGAATAATAGCCAAATAATAAACAAATTAACTACTCTCTGCTTTCGTTTCCCTTACAAGAAACAGAATCCATCAACAGGGGTTGATGTATCCCATCAATAAACTTTCATTTTTTTTACATTAAGTAATCTTACACTAAGACTGTAGCTTCTTACAAAATCAATCCCGGTATACACTACTAATATTGTTTGGTTAATGGCAATCGTGGAAAATTCCTGTGGCATCCATTAAAAAATAACAACTAATATCCTCACAAGTCAACAAAATCTAGATATTAATAAAGCTTGGATCACTGGATCTTGAGCAGAGAGTTTAGCTATTTTTTAAGAATTACTCATCAATTTAAGAATTAAAAAAAAAAAGGGAGGCCTCCATGAAAAATTATGAAGAGGACTCATTTGCCAAGTTCAATGTCAGTCTCCAAAGAATGAGGAATGAGATTTTTGCATGTTCAAAACATATTAAGGCACTACTCTTTTGCTGTATCACCAGCGAGTGAGGAGATAATATGAAATGTTTGAAAGCAAAGATTCTTCATTCAATAACTAGTTTAAGCTCTCAGAGGCTAGAAGGCATGTTTAAATTAAACAGAGATCTCAAGGATCGAAGTATAGGGAATGTTTTTGTGTCAGTTTGATTTCCATGTGATCAAGCTCTCCAAAGAAAGTAGGAAAAACCTTTTGTTACTCCATACAAATATCGCTTTCTGTGGATACAAAACATTTTTGCTTTAGTAAACCGAAATCACAGCGAACTCCAACAGTTCCATTTCCCAGGACAGGATCAGAATGGACTCTTAAATTTATTGCAAATATCAAAGGCAGAAGGGGGATGAGCTGCACCTCAGAGGTGGAAGGAAAGAATCTCTCAAGAATAAGTCACAATCAACATGTCATTGAGACAAATTAATATCCCTACTCCCAGAGTTGTTTTTTCTTTAAAAAAAAAAAGAAAAGAAAAAAAAAAGGGAGGGAGAATGGGTGCTATTTTGATTTATAGGGATACTTCAGAATTCAGGGCTTAATTGTACTTTAGCCATGCAAGCTTGTTTAGATATTGTTACTTTCAAATATTTCAGACCTTCTCTCCTTGAAAGCTCACTTTTTCAAAACAGTATCTCGCAATGCTTCATCAAGTGTGTAAGAATAAACTGAGATAGAAGCCCAGACTGCAAACACTGAGATTAAGATCATTAATGTGAAGGAAAGCCGTCTGGACACAATCCTGTGCAACGTGCTCTAGGTGGCCTGCTTGAGCAGGGGGGTTGGACTAGATGATCTCCAGAGGTAGAGACCTTCCAACCTCAACCATTCTGCTCCTGTGGTTGTGCAAAAACATAAAGCACATTTCATTCACAAACAAACCATTTATCCTTTTTACTTCCTGATTCACCTATCAAAGATAACTCGTGGCAGACGTTCACAGGGCAACGGAGTAATGAGCAGGGAGAGGCAGCGCAGGCTCTGGGGCGCAGACGGGGCTGGGATTCCACCACCTGGACTTGTGACCTTGGCACCTCTCCTCCACCTGCCCTCCACGTGCCCCAAACACTGACAGGCAGGGACATATCTCCTAGCAGGACATGTCATCAGCACTTCAGGCAGAGGTTTTTTCCCACACGTTTTCACACGGGGGTCTTTTATTTCAGTAGGACAGTGGAAGAGCTACTGGAATAAAAACTAGAACAAAAATTGGAAAATAATAGATAGCAAAGGAGCCACAGATATTAGTTCGGCATATTTACCTGCTGTATCCCACAGCGTTGAAAGTTCACTGTAGTTACCAGGGAGTTCCTTGAATGTCACAGCGTCTTGTTCTGATAAATTAGAGTCTAATCCTAAAGGTGGCTCATTGGTTTTCAGTATTAGGCCCTTAATCTCCTTCCCTAGCTCAGGAATCTTCTCACCCTGCTGCTGGAGAGATCATCAGTCATTCCTTACACAGAGTTACAAACAACATCACGTTTTTTAGTAAAGATGTCAAAGTGTCTGTCTAAACATCTTCTTTTTTTTGGCCTGAAATTGATACGGGTTGAAAGTCTCCAGCTCTTCACTAAATCCTGACAGCTAACTAACAACAAATAAAAAACAGTCCCATGATTTACTGTTTCAGTCCCACATTATTGTGCTCTGTGTTTCTTTAAGAAAGGTGTGAGTATATGTGTAAGAGTCTTGAAATACAGTGGTTACTATGGTAATTATCTGTGTTTAGAGAGTGGAGGAGAGTAAAGTTCCATGTAAGTGGCCAGAGTAGAGTGCAAGTTAAACATGCCTCTTTGCAGGTCTAAATTATGTACTTTTCTCCCCCCACTAAAAATATTTGTGAAAATATGCATAGATTGTCTGATGAGCTCCAAAGCTATTCTTGCAACAAAGCCAGCTTTTTTTTTTTTCCTCAATATTCCCACTCGGCCTGTAAGTCCTCAAAGAATAAAGCATAACTTGAAGGGGCAGGGGAAAGAGAAGTTTTGTGAATACCGTCTTTCTAGAATCGACTGACTGTGCTACCATTTCTTATCTGGCCCATTTCTCCCTAATGGGAGTGAGTGCCCTCCTCTTGCAAAACTAACAGATTAAAAATACAGGTATAGCTAAATGGCTGCAAATTTAATAGGAAGGGAATGTTATATATGTATAAATCATCAGCACAAATACCCCCTAACATTTATATGGTGCTTTGCATTTTCTATCTGCTCAGATAATTTGTTGGTTTTTAATAAATGTGCATTGTGTCTGGAACTGCAAAGGCTATACTTCATAAATCTCTGTCCCTTTATGCTTTCTTAATTTCATTTATCAACATGGATTTTTCCCCCTTTCCTCACCTTCCTGATAAGAGTATGATTTCCCACTGTATGCAGTTCATAGGGCTGCATGCATAGAACTTGTGATGTTTCTTTGTCAGGTGTTCAACTCTCCAAGCTGATTTTCTAGCCCAATGCAAGACCCTTCTGCTTTTGTAAAAGAAAATTGTAATGAAGCAAAAACTATGCAATCTGATGACAATTTGCTCTGATTTCACAGGGACAGTATTCACTCAGGATTCTACAAAATGAACAGTGTTTTTCAAAATATCCACAGGCAAGCCTCATGTCCCACTCTCAAGCCTGCCTTCTGCATGCCACTTCTCACAAAAATGGCCTGAAATGAGCACTGGCACAGTGGACTCGTAGCCGTCCTGTGTAAGGCATAATGGTAAAACTAGATAATAAGTCACACTTTAATGCTTATTTAGAGCCTATGTGCAATACTTGCTTGTTCCACTCGAGTATTCAGCAACTCCAGCTTTCTTTTATAACAGATGCCAAAGGAGCTGGTAGCATGACAGTTTGCCATAACTACTCTTGAAATGTGTTGCTAAAGGTTTTTATTATATTTTATATTAATGAATAAATTACAAGCCAGAAATACGTAATTAGGTCATTTCAAAAAAATGTGTCTCCTGAGGCTCTGATGGTTTCAGAGCAGTTGTTATTACAGGAACGATGTGTTCCAGTAGCTCTTAGCAAGGAAAGGGAAGCTGGTTGTGTTTCTAGGGCCATTCAAGTCATTTAATCCATCTGTTCCTTCCTTTATCAGTTTTTCTAAAGTTATAATCCTTTTCCCTTGTAAAATATGGTAAATATAATTTTTTAGGGAGTAAGCTTCACTAAAGAATTAAAGTGACTTGATCTTTGCCTCACCGTGTTTACTATTCAGTTTTGCATGAGGCAACTGGTGACACTAATAAACAAGATGATGAGGCAAGGAAATATAAAGATTACCCAAATATAATCACAATTAATTATGGTGTGTGACCACAATGGTGGCTCTATGGCAGGTTGGTTTGCTCAGTAAGCAAGCTCCTTTCTTGCAGGCAGTGTGGGAAGAGCAGCATTTTAGGAGGGATCTGGACAAGAAGAGGGTGGTAAACAGATGGAGGAAGGTTGAGGGAAAGTTCTTTCATGATGAAAGATGCACTATGATTGTTGTAGTAAATGTGCCATATAGGTAAATCATTTCCTTTTTCACTACAATAGGGACAGTTACTTCCAGAAAAAAAAAAAAAAAAGGCAAGCATCACACCATCTACCCACTTCCAAAGAAAGCATTACACCAGTATGAACTCTGAGGTAAACTGATACTGTAAGACAGATACACAATTGAAAGGGTCTCCCAAAAACTGCCATCTCAAAAAAAAATCACATTTTACAATTAGGCATGAACTCAGTTCCCTACCATCTTATTTGTTGCTCACCTACTGCTCTTCAAATTATCCTCTTGGTGACTTTAGTTATGAGTGTAGCACTCTTGTCACGATGGGAACATGACATGGACTCTCTGGTCAGTCCCAATGAGAATGGGAAATTGGCCCCAGGCCGACCCTGCTCAGAGCTGGAGAGTTCACTGGAAAGTCCTCTCCTCAGATCTGTGCAGCTCGGGCAGATCAACCTGGCTGCTTTGAAGCAGACCTGTGCTCTGCTGCCTCAAGGGTCTCTCCATAGTAACTCGCTGCACCAAGGACTCATGCCACAGTTTCGCTTTGCGTTTCTATTGCTATAGCTTGTAATATATTAAAATGTGCTAGTTGCTTCTCTGAGTCCTGTCCCATAGATCTTTCTATCTAATTATTGTGTAATTATGGTAGCCTCTATAAAAGCTTAGCAATAAATAGCATTTCCGTTGAGACTAGTTCTGTTCCAAACAGTAACTGCTTTCATATGCATGGTATGACTGCTTTCTCCACAAGCTGATGTCAGACTATCTCCTTAGCTGTGTTCCTATATGAGCACACAGCAAGCAGGCATACACTAGTCCACAGTTTAACCTACTTTCTAAGTACACAGGCTAAATCTGTGCTGTTCAGCTGCTAGATGTGCATGAGGCCAGGAAAATATTCAGAAAGAAAAGTGCAGGAGCATAAGGTTAGTAGGAAAAGACTGTTGCTGAGAATAAAATGGCAAAGCTGTGCTGGTAACCAGGCAGTCACCCCTTTTGACTGGTAGGGTATCTCAGGTTTACCAAGCCAGTTTTGAAAAGACAGATTAAAAATATAGAAGTCTACAAAGGGAAAACAGCTATCTCCTCATCAATATACTCTGCACATTCATGTAATTCAGTGCAAAGTCATATAGTTAAAGGTCCTGTTTGACTCCAGAAAGAAGGTTTATAAAACCATGTTAGTGCAGAACGGTATAGGTGGTGCCCCATTTCATTGTGCATCTCCCCGGGAATCTCACATTCCCACAATTGCCAAGGCTATGGGTCAGTTTTAGTCTCAACATTAGCCTCAATTAGGTCAACGTTTCCCTGGGGGTGGTGTTGCAATGATGCTATGGAGGTGCCAGTTCCTCCCCCTGCTTACCCTCTGTTCACCACATCGCCCTGAAGCCACATCCATGTGCAACTCGCACTGACTTTGTCCTTCCACGTGAGCAGCTGTCATGGGTGCCCCAGCACACCCAAGCATCGACCAGCCTGCCTTGCTGGTAGATGGACCTCACTATTTCCTACCTCCTGGGAACAGTCTGCAGTACCTGGGAACAAGAGCTTTGCAGTGAAGGACAATTCATCCTTTCCAACTCCCACAACTGCATAGTATCGCATAGCATGACACATGGCCCATGTGCTGCTGTTGCTACCTAGACTTAACTTTATTTTAGCTTTATAGAAAATATAAGCTATTGCAACCTAATTTGTAGATGAGACCATGACCTAAATAATCTCTTATTATTTTATTGATCATTTCATAAAGTCCTGGATATTGTGGCCCAATCTTGCAAAACACTTCCAGTGTGCTTTGCGAAACACTTGTATTCTCACAGGGTAACCTTGCTTTTTTTCAAGACTCTTTATAGGCTTACAAAATGCTTTGCTGGATTGGGCTCTAAATACTCAAACAGTCTTCAGCTTGTTCAGGTAGCTTAATGAGGCAGTTTTTATCAGACTTCAGATTTAGTTGTACGGCTTTGTCCGTTTCAGTGAAACTTTCTTCATGAATTGAGTGTTTTAATGATAGCAGCATTACAGTACCATGACCACAAAACACTGAATACCTACATTTCAATTTACATTAGAAAAGAAATAACATGTCATTTGTAAATTTAAATATAAATCAAGTACAATGAAAAAGGTGTTAAAAGAGAAACACCTTAAAAACAAATGGGGAAACTCAGGCTTTTTTCATTCTGTTAAAAGAGTGTGACAGCATATGGTACATAGTGGGTGGTTGTTCTAAACATAACACGTATGTGTTCGACCTAAAGTGTTTTATTGGTTCCTGCTTATGAGAGCAGCAGCCAAAAATGACTGATGACTGTTCTTTCTACATCAGCAGCGTGTAAAGGCCCAAGTGAAAAAAAAAAGTCTTTATATTCACAAACAAGCATAAGCCTCTGTTTGACCTATTGTTTTCTCCAAGGTAGCCTAAGTTTAATGTTTCCTATTCATGAAATCATATGATCACAGTAATTATTACTATTCTTTTTTATATTATCCTACAATATGTCAGAGAGAAGGAAATATTTTTTCCCTTCCCCACAGCTATTGTAGCTCTATCCTAGGATATCCTAGGATATTGCTGTAAGGGACAATATGCTTAGAGTATAGGTAGAACTATATCTAGCACTATACAACATACCCAAGTTAACTTAAACAAGGGAAAATGCAGATCACAAGCACAAATCTCATCGATCAATAGGAACAGATACTTATATCCCCATTATCACTGTGACAGAGTAAAACTTGAAATTTGCACAGTGAAATGTTACCATTTTCCCCCTCCTCCTTCCCTGTGAGAATTATCACCACTAAGAAAACTGAAACTGAGAAATCTTACATCGTGCTCCGAATAAGACCAGTTTGTTATTAACCTGTCTTCCCGGGGCAGCAATTTCTGTCTAAGGCCAGCTGCCAAGCATGTTCCCTCTTCCTCCCACACAAGTTTCATCCTTGTGGTCAGCTGTTTCTTGGAAGCTCGGGAACATAATTGATATTGCAACTATCACACTGTGCACAGAATGAGCTTGCACAATGTTGTGAACATGCTTTTCTTGCCCTCTCCACCCACCTTTCTCTAAAGTCATGTGTTTGAAAACAGGATTCAGGTGTCGGCTTTATGGGTGGAGCCCAGGTGCTTCTCCAGGCATGGGTCCCAAGTCTACGGCCAGGGATGAGGCTGCACCCAGGTGACGCTGGTGGTGGAGGGAGCTCAACCAGACTGCACATGGGGCCCCCTCTCCACTCACCCTGGTCCCCAGGAGGCTAATGTTACAAAACAGCTTGAGAGGGACCCTCAGGGGTTGACACTCTTGTTGGGGAAGCAGAGAAGATGTAGCACATGCACCTTCTGGACCCAGGACCCCCAAGGCCTCCTGAGATCAAGTTGTTTCTAGAGGTTCAGAAGCCAAACATGCCCTCGCTGGTGTGGGACACTTTTCTACACTGCAGGCTGTGAAAGACATGAAAGCTATGAAAGCACATCTTGTGGCATTATTCCAAAGTGCCACCGCAAATTTAGGAGGGATTAAGGCTTTGGAACCAAGTCAACACTATTTGGGTTTCTTTTGTTGTTGTTCTGGAGTGCCTTTTGTTGTTGTTGTTGTTGTTGTTGTTGGGTGGGTGGATTGGATTTTTTTTAAGTCGATGCTACGCAACTGCCTGGCTTTCCAAAGGAAAAGACTACAAAGCCATTCAGCAGCCTTTCCCTAAAGCTCGGGATGTCCAAAAGAACTCTGGGGAAAAACATGTTTTCCTTTGTTTTGTGCAGGCCTAACCTGGAAAACGGGAAAACTCACCCAGGCCACTAAAATATTGATATATGAGAACAAAGCAGGAGAAAATCATTCTTAAAAGGTTCCACTGAAGAGATAGAAACATAGAATCATTATGGTTGGAAAAGATGTTTAAGATCATCAAGTCCAACTGTAAAGCTGAAACTGGCCATTAAATCACAGAGGCAAAAGTGACTTCAAATCTCAGCAAGCAGCATTGCCCTGACCCTGGCAAACGAGTCACAGAAGTAGTAGTGACATCACAAACACAGACAGTAGCATTGTTCTGACACTGGCCAATGACATAAAGAGGTAATAGTGACATCACAAGATCGTAGCATTGTCCTAACGCCGACTAATGAAATAAAGATGCAATAGTGACATCATACACAGAGCCAGCATCAGTGGCCTGATGGCAGCCATTGAGGCACCGAGGCAATAGTGACATCACAAACAGAACCACCAGCACTGGTCTGATATTGGCCAATGACATAAAGAGGCCATAGTGATGTAATGAGCACAGCCAGCAGCACCGGGTGTTACGTCCTTGTAATTGTTATTGTCATAAGAACCCCATATGTCCTTATTCTTAATAAAGCTTATCCAGCCCCACACGTGGAATATGTATGTATGTATTGCACGCTGATGTGACAAAAGATTTGAAACACTTGTGTGCTATGAAAACTGTATATCGCAGCTTTGTTATTTATTATACATATGGCCTCATAGATGTCTACGTAATGCACAAATCATTGAATGAAGATATTCAGATTAGCGTGGAGAAGGAAAAATCACAACAAAGAGAAGTGTTGGAATTTGGTTGCAATAAAATTATGTGATCCTTTTTAATATGTATATCATCTCATGTACTTCCCAAAATAAACTAAGATTTGTATAGCACATTTCATTACTTCACAGATACCAGGGCTTGCCTACACAGCTGCTTGGAAAGCTTTACATGACACTGCAGTGTGCTGGGCAGATAAATGCAGAGTATACAGGGTAATCCTTATATCTGGCTCTTGCAGACAGGGAACTGAAATCACTTATGATGCTTAAGGTAGCATCGGGTCACAGAATACTTCAAAAGACTGAGGAGACGAGAAAAAGAACATTCACGTGCTTCTCCTTAGAAACAATTCCCTGAGTTTTGTAATATTCAGAGATTGTAGAAAGAATACATTGTTCAGGATATGGTGGAATAGAAATTCACTATACTTAGGCCCTTGGCAGTACAGTTCTGAAAACAGGTAGAATTTGGACCCATTTTGTTATAGCCCGAAGTGGCTAATAACAAAATTTCCAGTGGTGTTTCAGAGATGCTGTTTGAAGGTATCTGCTTATCTGGCAAAGTTTATTCCAGTACTTTTCTTCAGTGAGATTAAAGGAGATTTTTTTTAATATTAAAAGTTTTATATCTGGGTGGATATTGAAAGTCATACTTTATTGAATCTCTGTAATATAGTAAATGTAATGAAACATGTTTGAAATTTAAAAGGCTTAGAAGGAAAATCCGTGTAACAATTGTCAACTTTCTCTTCAAAAGAAAGTTGCATGTTTAATATACAATCCTTTCTGGGTTTCATATGAATTGTCCTGTTTTTCTATACAAAGAACTAAAAAAAGCATAGGAAGTGTCCAGGTAGGAAGTTCTCTCTTTCTTTCTCTTAAAAAGCATTTATGTCCAACTGGATAAAATATTAATTAAAACTGACAGAAAAATCACTGAGCATCTGTTAACAGGGAAGAAAGGGGAAGGGAATATTTATCAGGTGTTTTCCACAAAAGCAATCATCTTTCTAATGGAAAAGCAAAAACAAAACAGCCTTTCACAAATAAGCCAATACAGTCCATTTCTCTTGAATCAGCAGTCCAGTCATAATGCATGAGCTCTCATTTAAATATTAGTTCTATTTTAATAGTTTGCTATTGAGCATAAGCATTTTTTTTCAAGTGGAAACACTGCCAGTGGTTAAAATGAGACAAAAATCATTTAACAATTTTATCGAGTTGATTTTATGAACAATATTGGGAGAAACAAATTATCTTGATACAACAGGCATTTTAAAAAGTAGGAAAATTATGCACCAAAGTATAGCATTAACATACTATTTGATATTAAGAATGCATGAGGAAAGGAAACTCATATTTCTTCTGCGTGGATTGTGCTGAAGCACTTGGTAAAATGCCACACAGGAAATTCTTAGTTTAGCCACACAGAAGAGGGTGACAAGAAAACCCTTCAGATAGATGCAGAAGAGGCTCGTGGAGGTCACTATAGACTCTGTTAGCTGGAGAAACTGCAGGCCTAACGAAGATGAGAGGTGGAACTTTGCAAGGACAGTTTTTAGGAGTTATCTCTTTGCCATGACTCGTCTACAGTACATTTATATTGCACACTCGAGGGTCCAGCTGGGCCAGCAGATTAGCACTGCCAGAACACAGCTAATGATGCTGCCCTGGGGATAAGTCACCATCTGCTTGTGCTTGTTCCTTCATGAAACAAAAAGCCCACATCTTCTGCAGAAGACATCCACTATCGCAACACTGGTTCTCCCCATCATCCTTGAAGCTCATTCACTCAGAGAGCTCTCAGACATAACTGGCGGGTACTTCCAGGAGTGTTTGTGGTCGTACTTCCCAAGTCCTCTCCTTTATCGGGTACTCGAACTGAAGCACATGCTTAAACACTTTACTGGATCCAGGCCCATTTTCACACATAAAAACTGGAGAGGGACAGCTAGAAGTGGTCAAGAAACAACGGACATGGCTCTCCGGAACAATAAGTGAATTGCCATTAAACTGGGGATAAATTGCAAGAATTTTAAAAACCACTGATACTATAATCCAGCTGTTGAGTGACCTGGTTTCCAGGGTACACAGCCTTCCTAGCAAAATTAAAATATGAACACGAGGAAAGCAGTTGCCCAGCAGATTGTTGAGTGCAGGGGATTTATGTCTAGGCATTTTGTATTATATTACACTCACAAAGTAGAATCCAAATATCAGCAGCTGTGTCTTGTATCCATTATTTCCCTTCTTCCCCAAATATAAACCTTCCTCACCTTTTTAATTAGAAAAGCTGTTTATTGACTATGACATGGAAATACTTTGCATGTTGTTGTCCAAAAATGCCATTATTAAATAATCAGGAAAATATGTTCGGTGGAAAACAGAGACATTTTAAAGCAATGTCAAGCCCACACACTCCATAATTTGTGCGTAGGTATGTGTTACTTTCAGAAGAGAAATCACTGTAGATTACTACTAAAATGACATGTAAGGCTGCTATGGAAAGTATCTTTTACAAAAAGAATTGTAGGGTAAATAAAAAATTAAAAGCTAAAATGCACAAGCAGCAACTTACCTAGTAAATTACCAAGTTAAAATCAGGACTGTTCATGGGAGGTCTGGCTTTATATTCAGAGTAACCAGGAACAAAAAAGTTTTGCTGTTTTTCAATACTGAAAAATATCTTATAGCAGTTAACTGAGGTCAGGACATCTCTTGCTTTTTTGGCTGACTCATTCTTCACTCGTACAGCAGTTCTCTCATGCATAGCAAAGAAGCACAGGAGTCACGCAAAGAGAGAAGTGGTACCGGGAAACCCAGCAAGAGATGCTAAATTCACTGTGTAAAAGTATGGCATTCATCTACAGGGAAAATAAATAAATAAATAAAATAAGCATTAACGTGTCCTCTCCTTCCTTCATGCAATACCAGTAAAATGAAGAGGCTGTGTGGGGGTTAATGAAGATGGATTTTGGACTTAGCAGCCACAGGAAATCAGCAAAACTTTTTCATTTTATTACTGTTGCTGTTGCCATTTGTTTCAGTTTTGATTTTGTGTTTTGAGAGGAGGTGAAAGAGAGGTAAAGAACAGAAAAACTCTCTGTGTAGGACAGCAGAGCAAAACACTGACTTTGGTAAATTACGTTAACAGTAACTGTGAACTTTGATCGAAAAGCCTTAGAAACCTGCTTTAACTTGGGCGTAAACTTAACTGGGCGAGACCCTGAGTCTTGTACACTGAGGGGAATCCTGGGTTTTGCAGGAGTCAAAACAAGGTTATCTGATTGCAAAGCCTGCGCTGCTGGATGTCTCTGCCCATGTGTATTTATATCACTATCAAGAAAGCAGTCATAGCAGTCAAGAATGCTTTGTTTATTTGCAATGCATCATATTCATTATATTTGTTTTAAAATTTGTTTTAAAATACTTTTAAAAAGTTGTGGCTGGGCAAGAGGAGGAAGGTCCTTCTTGCCTCAGCCATTGCACAGGGGTTAGGAGAGCTTGGGGGCAGACTCAGAGCTCCAAAGAATCCTGATGCCATTGCAGAGTATTTTATAGGATACCCATTCCCAGATGTACCAAAGGAACCACTCATTGATGGCCACAGTTGATTGATAGAAAGTAAGAGCAAGATGTCATTAAATAAATTCTTTCTTTTCATAGGTATGAGAGAAGGGGTGGCAGGACCTTCTCACAAGGAATTGGCTAGAGAGGAGAGCAGGTCACTGTAAGGTACTTGCCTAGAGTTTTGGTGAAGAATCTCTTAATTGGACTATTCTTCATTGGAACATACTAAGTCAGCAAAGTCACCACTTTACATGGAAACTTACTCATTTGGATGAAAGCTCACTCAGGAAGGGCCACTGAAGCACCACTTGGAATTTGGGAACAAAGGAAGGGAGAGAGCTTTCACAATAGTTTGGTATTCAAAGCACTCATGTAGAGGGAAGGGAAGGCGGAAAGAAAACACACACACACACACACACACACACACACACTTGTTTTCTTTCAGCTAGCCAAGAGTAGAAGTTTGACCATGAGTTCTCCTCATGAGGAAGTCCTGTTACAACCATGAAATTCAAGAACATTTTTTTCCGTGCTTTTCCCCAGAAAATCCACCAATATTTTGAAGTTCTATCAAACTGGAACATTTTTTAAATCTCAAATCTTCACATGATCATTTCCCCAAAATCTGTCTATACCCAGTATTTTTCTTTTCACCCTGCAGCATGAGTGTCTCCTTGAACAGCCTCCCAAAAGCCACAAATGGCCCTTCCCATATCAGATAGCGGTGGCCCACAGGCAGCCACACGGACCCTACTGAGTGGGTGCCCCATCATCCTCAGGTCATATGCACAATGATAGCAGAGTTTCTAACACCATTTCATGGCTCTTCTTGGGCATTCTTGGACGGCCATAGGTCACCATGGGTAGAGGAGAAAGCTTGGAGATTTAAGCTGTATTTTATGGGATATTTTTTATTTAAAAGAAAATGATTGTGGTGTTTGGAAAGCTATAATAATACAGAAATGATGACAGATCAAGAAAGGAATAAGCTTTCAATACAGATAAGTATGTTAATTTGTGCATTTTAGGCACTGCAAAGGTCTGGTAGAGCTGCTTAGAATATTTTAATAGTTTTAATTTAATTAATAGTTTTCCCATAGGAGTTAGCATACTGGGCCCCTTTTTTAGGTCTCACTATTGATGCTAAGCTAGAAAAAAAAGGAAGTGGACTAGATTTTTTTTGCCCATGCACAACTTTCTTCAAGCTCTGCCTGACTTAAGAGAATTTGGGAGAGTTTGCTGGTTCCACAAGAGAAACATTTTATGAACTGTTCAGCTGCCCCTGCGAGTGTCGCGGACTGCACTGAGATATGGATTAAACGAGCAGAATATGAGCTGTCAGCGCTTATCGAGCTTGTCTCAGGGGCCACTCGAGAAAAGGCAGACCAGGAGTGAAGACCAAAGCTTGTGGGAAACCCAGGAACATCCCAGGACTCCCGTTTAGCAACACAAACTGCAACTCATCCTTCTTCCCTTTACCTATCTGAAGTTAGCTTCAAGCAGCCCCATGGTCACACCATCTTGGTATCTCATTGACAACAAGTTAAAACAGAAGAGTTGCCAGGAGGGAGGATCGCAGTTTATTTGCTATGACAGAGATTCTGCAAAGGAGATGGAGATTAAAAATGTTGAAAACAAAACTTGACTTAGTGACTTTGTTGGCTCCCCACCATCCAGGGTATCTTGTTCTTCATCACGTCTCTTGCCTCTGTCACTGCAAAGGTTCTGGACCACCACATCACGTCCCACATTTCCATGTCTTTGCTAAGGACTTCACTACTCCTCCCATGCATCCTGCTACCCCTGCCCACATCCAAACACCCAGGCCTTGGTTATTCTTTCCAAGCTCCACTTTCCAGCAGAAAAGCTCTCCCCAGCTATCATAGGGTTTTTTTTTTTTTTCCTAGAAAAAGAAGTCCTTCCTCTTTTCTTCTCCATTGCTGCTTCTACACTTGAATTTTTTGCACATTTTGCCTCTGCCTATGCTAAATTATACACTCTTCTGTGAACAAGGCCTCATTTGATTTGCTTTATAAAACACCATTCACATGGATGGAACTGTATAAATAATTAATACATGCCTTAACTTAAAGATTATGAAGAATAAGGTGGTGATTGCTGCAGAAAGATTAATGTGAATGAAATAACTCAACCAGATTGTAATTTTCTCTGCGACCCATGAAAGAATTAACCCAAAGGGGGCCCCCTTAAGTACTTTTGCAGATAACCTAATGAATTCTGGATAAGGCTTTTCTTTGCATTTTTTATTTTCTTTTTTTCTTCCAATATCTATCTGTCTGTCTTATATGCAAGCATACACATGTCCATTCCTGTTTTTATGCAGGTAGTTTCTCCAACTATTGTTGGAGAATTCTATTCTATTCTGTTCTATTACTTTATGTAATTCCTTTCAGTACTTAAAGAGCAGAAGGTGCAGCTACCATCATAACTTTTTGCCTAGATGACAAATTGTGCAATATAGATATGCTCATATATATCATATACGGTCACAGGCTCTGGCATTTCTTTGCTAAACGTATCCTCAATCCCTGAACTCTGTGCTCAGCTAGCAGGTTGGACACACAGAGCAACACACACTGAGACCTATGCTACACATCCCTCATCAAGATGATTTCATGAGCCCAGCACTTAGACCAAGTTAATAAATATTGCACAGGGGCAGGGCCCATTAACATGGTATGGCATAGCTGGCATCCTGGTGCCAGCCAAGGTATACTGCTTTCCAGATCCCGGGATTCAGTACCTCTGCACCTACCATCTTATTTGGGTCCAGCTCAGAGCATCACCATGCCAGTGCCTGGGCTGAGTAACCCACAGGGAACTGAAGACATCTGGGTAGGGACTCTACACATCTCAGAGCATGATGGTGCTTTGCTATCACAGAATCACTGAATGGCTGAGTCTGGAAGAGACCTTTAGAGATCATCTAGTCCAACCCCCCTGCTCCAGCAGGGACACCTAGAGCACATGGGCCAGGGTGGCCACCAGGACGGTTTTGAAGATCTCCAGAGAAGGAGACTCCACAACCTCTCTGGGCAGCCTGTTCCAGGGCTCTGTCACCCTCACAGGAAAGAAGTTCTTCCTCACATGGAGATGGAACTTCCTGTGTTTCAATTTGCACCCATTACCCCTTGTCCTTTTGCTGGCCACCACCAAGAAGAGTTTGGCCCCATCCTCTTTGCATTCTCCCCTCAGGTATTTATACGTATTGATAAGATTGCCTCTTAATCTTCTCTATCAAGAAAATCTCCAGGGACTCTTAGCATGACAGCTCAGCAATCAGCAACAGTAGCTGAAGCACAAGCCTTGCTTTCCACCCTGGAATCAGTCCAGCATTTCTTTGTAAATGTTTCATTCTTTCCCTGTTTTCCTTCAAGAACCTGCAAGAGCTGAGGAGGCTGGATGGGATCTGGGGATTATAAAAATGGGGAGGGAGAGAAAAAAAAAAGAACCACCTGTGGTTAGCTCAGCTGAGACAGTTCCAGTGAGCCCAACAGAGCTGTAAGGGGAAAGGTCCCTTTCTACCCTTCTGTCTTTCTAGCAATGCCTTAGAGAGAGAAAATAACTTTATAATGGCTTCAGCTTTCATTTGTCAAGGAGGAATGAATGAAAGTTATTAAAAGCCAAGAGCAAGCATGTGCCGGACGTTGTGGTAGCAGTGACTGAATGGAGAACTGCTGGTTTCCATTCATGGCAGCAACTTCACAGTAGATGAAGCAGGACAGAAATGTTTTGGGCCCTCAGTGCTAGTGAAAGAAGTTGAACAGAGATTTTTATAACCAGGGCAGGAAGTCAGTCCCATAAGGACTGTCAGGTGGGTACTTCAAGGGCAGCATAAGCAGCTGGATCAGGTGTCTCAGCGTGATGCAGCTCTATGTCATCTGGTCACAATGAGGAAATGCAGAGAACAGATGACGTTGGACAAAGAAGGACCAAATGTGAAAGGATTTCAGGCACCCTAGCAAGCCCATCACTATGCTAATGGATCTGTGCCCATTTATCTTTGGTCCCATGTATCAATGCCAGCTTCCAACATTATTTTCATCAATATCATCTTATATTTAATGAAATAGTGGTTTTAATGTAATACTAGATTCAACCAGATATCACAAAGAATAATTTGAAATGTGTAGAACTGCTTCCAGCTTTCATTATATACATATATATATATATTTATATCAATCAGATGAAACCTGCTGCAAACTCTACCTAGATACATATGTAGACTGATCACACACATAAACACTTTCCTGTGGAGAAGGGAGGGAGTGGAACATGCTCTAGGAAGGGAAGATGGGTACCTGCCATGCTACTCAGGACATCACTGTCACAGAAACATTCTGTTCATCTCCTGCCCTTGGTAGGAAGGAGAGCAACCCCAAAAATCAGTAACGTGGTTCCTTCAAGGTTTAATTTAACTGGGTATCCATAAAGTCATCATCTCCTTTCTAGCCCCTTCAAATTTCTGATTGTTCAAATGTTAGAGCTTTCATTTTATCCCATAGGATTTGGATCTTCTTTTCTGATCTTTTTAGAACTTTCTTCTGTTTTGACAAAAACACTTCCAGGATTTTCATGCAATAAATCACCTAGGATTAATGGTTCAACTTTTTTCAGGAGACACTCAACTTCCATTGAGTTCAGTAGGAGCTATTCAACTATTCAGCACTTTGACAGATCAAACCTCAAAAGCAGGCTTAATAAGAGTCACTAAAGCTCAGCTTATTCCTTTGGTTTACATCAAGTGATGATTAC
>NW_010576461.1:205953-217710 GCF_000705375.1 Tinamus guttatus
TTTCTGCACACATTAATAGTCCTTCATGAGTATTATGTTCACATTTTTAAGCATGTATTTGTGGTATTTTATTTGCTAAAGCCTGATCGGGTGGTCATTGCTGTCTGAGGCATAAAACTGTGACAGTCCCCAGCTTAATCAACAAAACCCGAGGCTGAGCTCACTCGGGCTGCTGGGAGAAAGATAAGCCTTACCCATTTGAAAAGCAGTGACATCCACTGAATATCTTTCTTCTTCTGTCTTTGCTAGAACATTAGGAATTACAAAGGAGAAAAACATCTCTAGGAAAGAAGTGAAAAAGCTGAAAAAGTGCAAAATGTAACAGCTCAGCCTGCCTAGCTGAATGCTGGCTTGTGCCACTGTCTTTCCAGGGGTCAGAAGCTCTACTTTCGCTTACTCATTGCAGCAGCAGTCGCAGAAAACCAAACCTGGCGCACTAGACAAGACCCAGTCTCTACCTCACTGTTATGCCTGGCAGCTGCCTCCGTGTTTGACTTTTAGGGCCAGGTCATCTGGGTTGGTAAGTATTTGGGGCTTCAGAAAAAAAGAGGGGGAAACAAAGGGAGACACCCCAGTGCAGGAGCTGCCAGCGCTGTCTCAGGGCTTCTCTACCACCTTGGGCAGTGTCCACCACAGAAGGTTGGTGTCGAGGACCACGTCATGCTGCTGGGCTGTAGCCTCTGGCCCCTTGCGTAGGGATGAGCTTGTTCCACCCCAGCGGGTCTGGAGAGCAGGACCATTGTCCACCCCCCGGCAGGGCCAGCCTGGGGGACGTGGTGCTCATACCCACTGCCTCCCCACCGCCTGCAAAGCAGAGACACCAACTCTGCATAGCACTAAACCAATAAATGTCACATGAAGAAAAGCTATATATTGATCTATCTCCCTGTAGTTTGCTTTTTGGTTTCTTTTCCATGCAGTTCAGCCAGTCCAGTCTGTTCAGAAACTCCAGTGAAATCACCCCATGTGAGATATCATGAGAAAAATTTCCCTGAGACTCCACTGATCCAGTTTCCACAGTAAATATGGACTCTTCTTTCACTGCTTCTCCTCAAATATGTGTTGTCATTAGCACAAATTAAAACCAAGCCTGATAGGCTGCAAAGCGCAGATTAATTAACATTCCAAGTGGATGTTTTTGTTTTCAAAGAAAGGATTGAACTAATGAAGGTCACTTTGCTCTCAAGTGAAGAATGCATTCTGCTGCAACCTGCTCTGCAGAGGGGGCACAGAGCCAGGCATGTGAACCACGCATTTCTAGCAGAGCTCCACATTTTGGCACACTCAAATAACTGGACGTAATGTCCTAACTCAATGCT
Organism: Tinamus guttatus; assembly: GCF_000705375.1. Next base: position 207,273 of record NW_010576461.1, read on the forward strand.
TTAAAAACAAGAGGGAAGAAAGAACAGGACAGGGGGAGTCCATAATCATATCTTATGGCACGAAAGGAAGTTGGGCTATCAGAGTCTTTGGGGACTGATTTTAATGAAAGAGATCGGGCATAACTGCATAACATGGTGCATCGTGAGGTAGCTCCGAGCGGTCGCCGTTGCTGCTGACCGAGCCAGCTTCGGAGCGGGAACCCTGCAGAGCTGCTTAGCACAGGCACCGTGCAGCAGCAGCGCAGCTCTACAGCTTTGAAGAGCAAAGCTGATGTTTCTGTCTGTCCCAGCACTGCCCAGTGACTGCGTCAGCATTAGGTCAGGGACCTCTGCATTGCAGTCCAGTTTGTGACACTGAGCAGCTTCTCGGGACTATTTGGGCATTTTGGGAATGCTGCGCCCAGTTTTGGCACCACACACACACACACACAATGCTCAAGAGGGATGCCAAGAAACTGAAGAGGATCTGAGCTCACGAGATACCAAAGTAGTTAAAACAGCACCTGCAAGGAGAGGTAGAGGGATCTGGGCTCGCTGTGCCTGGCAAGGAGGAGGTGAGAACCCTACAGTGACCTGCAGGGCAGGTATGAGCTCAGCGAGCCAAGCTCCCCACCAACGCAGCCAAACCAAGGGGAGGCAGTCACAGACTGTGGCTCCAGAGGGTCAGATCAGGCAGCAGGGAAACTTTTCCACTGGGAGGGAAGTGCAGCTCTATGTTAAGGTGCCCCAGAGAGACTGCGGAGCCTCCATCCTTGAAGGAAAAAATGAGCTCGTAGTTTATGGATCTCACTGAAGTTTTGGTGCTAGAGTGCTCAGTCCCAGAAAGATTAGGGAAGCTTTAAAGCCAAAGTTTAAGTCAGAAAGGGCAGAATGGGCAACAGCTACTTCCAAGGCTTCTTTATTTCAAGCTCACAACTTTGGCTGACTTTTTTTTTGGATTGATTTTGTTTTAGATTCATGATGCTAATATTCTGGCATGTTTTCATTCAGAATATAGTCAAGTAAAGGCTGTCGGAGACATTATAAACAGGTGCCTCCTGAAATTACAGAGTGTGTCCAATGTTGGTTTATCAGTTACTGTCCTTCTTAGAAAGATTCAGTTTGTGCAGGTTATTTTGTAACCTCCTGTGCAACTCACCAATCTGGGAACTGTCTATCTGTTCTTACATTTTTTGAAGATACCACCACCCAGGTTTTCTCAGAACCACAGTGACTAGCCCAAAATTCACACTACTTCATCCTCTCAGTAAAATGCATGGAACTGCCTTTGACTTACTCTGATTTTCGAAGCAAGTCAGAACTGAGTTCCAGTCTAAATCTGATATTCTGGTATAATTTAAGATAGCTGTTAAAATCTGTTTCCTATTGAAGATTAGGTGCCATTCAGCCCACTACCTCTTTAACCAAGGTGACAGTCTTGGTTGGTGGCTGCCACTGTGATGCTGCTTTACAAGACCGGCTGCAGGTGATTTGCTAAAATGCTCCCAGCTTCATAGAGCTGTAGAAAAGACAGAGCAAATCTCAGTCCTTGAGTCTGATTTATTCTGATCTTACCTCAGTGTAGTTAGTTTGTATTTCCACCAGGATAAATGTAAGACTCTTGGCCCAGACTTTCCTTAGATGTTAGGGGAAAGGGAGAGGAAGGTTCTTGTGCATCTCAGTAGAGGCCCATCTGTTTGGATGAGGAACATCTTTGCCTGCATCATGGGGAACACACATCTTTCAGCTGAGGCAGTGACAACAGCACGAAGCTTCATGCTCGGAGCATGAATAATTCAATAAATGAAGATTTCCCTATTCTTATAGAAGGTGAAAGAAGCGGTAGGAAATGCTGCAAGACCAGCATAAGCTGTAGTTCCCAACAAGGAAACAGTACTAGAAAATATAAGTCTTCAGCATGGGATTGATGGTTGATTCTTTGTGTGCTTCAGGCAGGAGGATGATTGAGAATGGTAAATTAACTGTTCAGATCTTCCAGAAAATGTAACAGGCATCAAGCTGTGAATTTCTGACATTTCCCAGCATCATAACAAATACCTGGAACAGCTGCAAGTATAAGCATAAGCTCAATAGCCATTTATCATGCCAAGTTATGAGATGAGTATGGTTGACTGTCAATGTTTGGAGTCATTATAAAGGGGATCATTCAGTCCTTTAGAAAGCAGAGACGAGTCAAAATACCGTCTTTTTTTTTTTTTAATCTCACATCTCCTCCTTTGCTCCTAGAATTATGCAGTAATGCATTATGTTAGTCTTTAAAGGCCACAGTCCAGGCATTAGCATTACAGACACAGCCGAAACCCTGCCTGTCCAAATTACCTGAAGACGCAAAATCTCGGACTAACAGAGGAAAGAAGAAGAGGCAGAGGGAGTTCATGAAAAACTGCTGTTCACCTATTTTTTGCCAGGAAGGGTAAAATACAAAGAAAAGTTGAGGAAAAAATAGGTAATTCAGGAACATCTGCCTGAGTTTGTAGATAGCTTGAAAAATATAGCTGTGAAATATGACTTTACCAATTTATCCTAATCATAGAATGCTTAAGGTTGGAAGGCACCTCTAGAGGTCATCTAGTCTAACCTGCCCTGTGCACGCAGGGTCACCTAGAGGCACGTGGCGCAGGACTGCGTCCAAGGGGGTTTTGAAGATCTCCAGAGAATGAGACTCCACAACCTCTCTTGGCAGCCTGTTCCAGTGCTCTGTCACCTTACTGTTAAGATTTTTTTCCTTAATAATAATCAGTAAATTCTATAAGAACTCAACATTTTGTAATTGGCTGTTCATCCTGAAATCCAGGGCTCTGGGAGTCCTGGTTGATGGAGAGTTCAGGGACATTGGCTGCTCCTTCCGGCCACTGCTGAAATGGCTTTGGTGCTACCCACCGGTGCAATGGTTTGGGTGTGTGCAGGCTGGGTTAGCTCCTTTGAGGGACCTTCATGTCCCCAGCCAGCACATCCAGCGGAGTCAGGGGTGAGTGTCAAGGGCAGGGATGGTATCGAATGGAGCCATGTGCACAATGTCCATTATCTGCTGCTGCCAAAAGACAAGCAACGGGCTCCCAGAGAGAGCAGCGTCAAGAAGCAGCTTGAGGCTGCCAAGATGTCCTGTTGCAGCACCGTGTCTGTGCATAGCAGTCATTGCAGGCAGGAGCAGTGCAGTGACCAGAGGCTCCAATACTCTGCACCCAGACTAACTCATGCAGAAGCTTCAGTGCCACCTTTTTGGTACGTTTTGCTGGAGAAGCTGGTGTCAGGCCAATCTTCCCAGATGCCATTTCCATTCTATATATTTCTACACCAGGCTGTAGTTTCAATAACATATACTGAATTTGGAGACCACACACTGAACAAGAAGGATCCCAGAAAGAGAGACATCTCTATAAGAAACATCCCATTCAAGTCTTCAAAGAGCAGCATTGCAGAAGAAAGGAAAACTTTTTTTTTTCCATTAAGCCTCACTCATGAATTCATGAATCAGTTATACTCATCATATAGCTTTTATTTTCCCCCAGGCCAGGACTTAGCTATAAATTCATTTATGTGAAGATAAATTGGGAACAAGTTGTGCACACTTTTCAGTAACCGCCTGCAGCGTATGGAGGATTTGGCAAAGAAGGAACGTGGAGGTCACCTGGCTTTGGGAACTCCCGCCACGCCAGCTGCCTCCGTCTCGCCACCATGGTCCTTCACACCTCTTGCTCTAACCAGCTGCAGCACCCAGCAGTGCCAACCCTGAGGCTTCTACAGACCTCACCAAAAGGGAGAAAGCAGCACCCTAATCCTAGCAATCCAGGACGGCTTGCAAACAACCCTCCTCTACAGCCAGACCCTTTCTGGTATTATTTGAATTATGAAACTAATCCACAAGGAGAAAGATCACTTACTAAACACAAGTAATGCATGATCTTTTAAAGTTGCTAGGAAGCAACTCTTGCTTTAATTATAGTGATGCATGTGATCTTCCCCTTTTTAGAGGGGATTTCCCTGCTGTGCTGACAAGCGCCTCAGCCTGACTGAGAAAAAAACACTTTGCTGCAGTGGAAGTTCAGCCTCGCAGCTGGATGAAAGGCAGCTGAGAGGAAGGTTTAATGAGCATCTGTAGCAGGTGGGTAGTAAGCACTTTTACTGGGCATTAAAACCTCAGCATACCCCTGTAACATCTGAATATGGTCTCCAAGACTACATTTCTATGAACAAATCACATTTTCCTTCAAGAAAGAAACTGATGTTCAGCTGCACATTGATGAATTTTATCACAACTGAAACTATGACTACAAACAATAATATTTTGAATTTAGAATTTCAGCTAAGGAGTTGCCTGATTTTTAAAGTAGAGCTGAGAAAGAGGCCATAAGGTAGATAATACATGTAGTGATACTAAGACATTCGGTGTGGAAAATTCAATCTCACAAGAAAAGTTTTCTGGCTCTTTCAACAATGCAGTCTCCAGATAGATTATAAGGCCATAAAAATAGAAACATTAATTAAATGCATAGGATATGAGCTGAGGTGGTAAACATAAGAGGTAAAATTCTACTGAAGCCAAGTATGAATTCCTTCATGCAGGCTTGCAGAGGGGAAGATGGACTCATCCTAAGGAAACTACAAGCAACAAGCAAAGCATTTCATTCTACATCAAGCAAAAGCCTTGTACAACACTGTTATGGAAGTTGAAAGAAGCAGTAAACATTCAGCTTGGAAAAGAACGGGCTGATTTCAAGAAACAGAAATTGTCTATGGCTGTGGCAGTATGCAAGAGCAGTCTCTTAAAGCATTCACAGAGTTTGTTGCACATACACTTCATAGATACTGCAAAGAGCTGTTGATAGGATGGCAAAGATGGAAGATATTATGGAACCTCAGAAAGATAATTAAGAGTGTGGAAATCTCAGATCTTAACATGAGCATAATCTTCACATTAGCCCTCCTTCAAGCTCACTTGAGATAAAGGGTAAGATCATCTAGTTTTCTTTTGCTTTGTTGTTTCTGCCAATATTTTTATGGGATGAAGACAGGGTTGATTAGAAATGAGAGTGCTCTGTATACCTTCACAATAATTACAAAATCAGACAGTGTTTGCCACAACACCCAAAAACTACAAAAATGAAATTAAGACAAAGGTGATTAGAAGAGGATGTTAAAAAAGACTTTTGGAAGAGAAAGAAAATGAAAAGAGAATACAAGAGATAATAAAAGAGAGAATGCAGAAAGGTAGGTGGCACAGCAGACAAGTTGACACACACTGAAGGCACTAAGAGAAATGTTTCCCTCAAAAGGACATTGGGGTAGACTGGTGCCAGAGAGGAAAATATCCAACTAGAAAAGTATAGATGACTTTCATTCTTCAGAAAACAATTCAGTCTTAGGATAAATGCAACTGGCAACCAGACTTTGGGTCTTTAACACAAACGTTGCAAACACGGAGTAACACAAAGTGGCTGATGAAGAGATTTGAAGTTAATAAGCTAATATCTACCCTGGATTTTAGGTATTCAATAATAAACAAGAACTTACACAGAACAAAGAAAATACTTTGTGGAAAGAGAAATGGAAATTGATCCATTAGAATCTGAATAAACTAACATTAGGGCCAGTCTTCTCAAAAGCCCACTAGTAGCACAGGCAAGAGAAACACCCAACTCCTCTTGGAGCAGAAGATGTGAACATTGATTTCATTTCAAGCCAAATCAAACAATGACCCAAAAATGAAGATGGACTTGGACTCATTAACAGCAAGTCTTCTCTTTGCCTGGTATAAGGATAAGACAGCAAATACAAAAGGCTGTAGCATGAGGGGTCTTTGTGAAGGGTTGTGAAGGTAATTACGCTCCGAATAGAAAAGACTCACTGTGCTAGGAAAAAAAAAATAAAAAGAAATAAAAAAGAAAATAAGAGACCTAGACAAGAACTTCATCTTATTTTCTTACCTGTCCTCATAAAAGGACCAGAAAGAGAAAAACAATTTATCTAAAGAAGACAGTGACATATATTTTGGCTGCAATCAGTGCAGAATATTCATGACAAGTATAAAAGTTTCTAAAATTAATAAGAGTATTGTATAAGAAGCATAACATAAAAAAGTACTCAAGAGCACAGATGTGACAGCATATTTCAATAGTCTGTATTTCAATGTTTATATCTACCCTCAATATATGAAGGATAGGAATAATAATAATTTTAATTTAAGCTACAGTTTTAATGATGGCAATTTCAATAAAATGCATGAATTACAACATTACAGAAAATGCTCTTTTCACCTAGACTTACTGCCTCCAACAGTAAGACATACATAAATCTAGGCCCTCTGGATATGGAAAAAAATTCTACAGGGCATATTTTGCATATCACTGTAATTTGATGGCCTACGCTTTCTCAAGAAAACAGAAATGTGAGAAATATGTTGACAGTTCAGTCTAATTCCAGATTTTTTTGACTATGTGATCGTTGTTACTTGTATCACACACAGAAATCACTTTGACCAATCTAAAGAAAAAATTGGGGGATATTTTGCTATGAGATGAAACCCTTTGCATCAGAAAGCAATACACAGTTCAATTCTGCATTGTGAATTTCTATCCATGATAAGGTGTTAATGAATGTGCATTTAAGAGACAGATACTGGTTTAGTAAAGCCTGTGTAGCTGGAGGATCATTTGCAAATCTCACCTGTAGTAGCAACAAAATACAGTGTACTGAAGAACAAGTAATGTTGTAGTCCTCTGTGTGGCAGATACAATGAGACAAGGTCATCCTATGGAACATACCCCTAGTGTGAGCACAACTACAGCATCTCTATGACGCACATGATCCTCTGTCCAAAGCAAAAATTATATGCTGACTTTCCTGCCCCAGGGTTGAGATGTGAATAGCTCTGAAAAATTGTACATAGATAACTGTACTTTGGAAATCATGCATGGAAGAGTCTTTTCTGATAGCTTTTGGTAAAGAAAAAAAAAACACAAAAAAACACACACACATGTTATTAAAGCTGCATAATTCCTGGAAAAAAAAAAACACAAGGCAACAAAACAGAATTTTAGAAACTGCCTTGTAGAAACTCATTTTGTAACTTGGTGGTTCTCATTTCAAGTTTCCCGCCCACTAAAAAAGCATTTTCTGCTTTCAAACTTCATGTTGGCAACTGAAGTACCCAATCAACTTTTGCAATCATGCTGTTCCTTTTTAATCCCTAATTGTCTTTTTGTGTCCTTGGTGGATCATTTTTATAAATTCTAAATTTAAGGTGCTAATTTGCCTTTCTCTGTTCAATTCCCAGTGCTAAACTGTTCAGTAGAAAACTCTAGGACACGCTATTCAGCTTCTCGACAGCAGGAGATCAGGTTATACTACTGGTACTTATTCAGGAGCCAGATGGTCAAACCACTTTTAATGTTATTTGAAGATGAAAAATAACACCAAGGCAGAAAAGAATTGACCTGTGGGCAACCCACAGAGAATTGAGGAACAGAGATAAAAGTCTGGAATCAAAAAATCTTCTAGTTTCTGTTCTCAGACCTGTAAATGATGCACCACATGGGAAAAAAAAAAAAAACATTCAGGACAAAGCTGTTGGTTGCTTCTACCCCCCTGCTCTCTATGTCCAAGTGTGGCTGCATAGACCTACACATCAACATGAGCAGGGGACGTTTGAAAAGGTTCCATCAAAACTTCAGATAGTCCAGAGTCTAGCACTAGTTTCAAAAAACAAACTGCAGGAAGCAGAGCCTCGTCATATTCCAGTCCCCACAGCTGTAAATTAAGGATAATGGTCAAGGCAGCTCATGGGAATGTAGTGAGAATCCACTAGCTGGCCCAGGAGGTCACACAAAGGAGTATTTAACATGTGTGTAAGCCCATTTATTTCTACTCCTATAATTATGGGTAGCAGAGCTGGACCTTATATGTGCTCCTTTACTTGATACAAGAGCAGTACACAAAGCAGAGAGCAAACAAACTAGGGTGATGCAAGTGTCCTTGAAAGACATGGAGAAATAGATGCTGCAGGTGCTTCTTCTCTTGCCTCCTGCTATTTACTACTCCACAGAAACCTGAAGAGTGCCCCGTGAGCAGTGTTCCTTGTTTATTAAAAATACTTTTAGCTTTTTCCACAAGGATTATAGTAGTGCTTGATTTTTTTCAAATGCTAGTCCCATCTCTCTCTTTCTACATTTTACCCAGTCACTTCTGAGAAGTACTTTTTTTTTTCTTTCCACATTTTACCCAGTCGTTTCTGAGAAGTACTTTTTTTTTTTCCCCTTCAAATTGGCAGGCAGTTAAAGCTCTACACTGATGAGTGACATTTTCAGGTAATGTTTGTCTGCTTTTGCTCTTTCCATTTCCAGTGCTGCCCAGCTCTGATAGGCTTCATCCACCCCTCTTAGCTGGGGAGCGCTTGCAGGTCGTGTTATCAGATGCAGCCCACAGCCAGCAGGTACAATGACATTACCTCAGATCACAGGCACCTTTTTGCCTCTGCTGCCCAGTAATGAACAGATCTGCTTCAGGTAAAATGGTAACACCCCTCTTGCCAGAAAGATTTTCCTCCCTTACTTCCAGCTTAGTGAAAAAAAGAGATCTAAAGTGTTCACAGTTTTCATCTTCCTGGAATTTTCTTGCACCCTTTCTAGGTATAAAAAATCTTTTTGCAATCCCATAATTACACATATGTACTGTTTTAAGAAATAGCTCTAAAGGGACATCAAGCAAATAATACCAATTTTCAAAATTCTATAGCAATGTATTTATACAAATTACAGATTTCTGTATGTATTTACACACCAGTACAGAATATCAAGTAAATAACACCAATTGTTCTTTTATTTTTTTTTCCCTCAGATTTTTCTTCAAGTGAATTTTAGTGCTCAGGAAAGGTGCCAGATTGATGGCACTAGAAAATGAAGATTGCTATTTCTCCATGGCCCAGGAATAGCCAGCTGAGGTATCTTCAGACCTGCAGCACTGCGTGAGGCCAGGCAGGGCCTCCGTGCCCATCCATCCTTGGCAAAGGAGCAAAGCAGCACCCAGGTGATGCTGGCTTTGCCCATCCCCCATCAGAAAACAAACAGAAATAGCTCATTTTACATCGGTGCCTGCACAAAATCTGTTGTTTGCTACTTGAAACAAGCTGAATTTGACCCAGTGAACCTGCCGTGAGTGGCAAGCTGCCAACTCCTGGATCATCCACTCTCGCAATAATGCCTATGTTAAATTACATGTTTCTATATTTACATAAAGTCAGTATTTACACACCATTATGGGTTATTAGAGTAAATTGGTTACAGTTTATTTATATGGACTGCCATAAACTCATAACATTTTTCTTGGTTTTAATCCTTTCTTTAGAAAAATACAAAAAAAAATAAATTAAGTAACACATGTTAACTAGTAGTAATGATTTACCTATGACTAAAAATCCAAGTTGATTTAACATTAAGACTCAGACCATGGCCTAGTATTCTGGCCTCAACTCATAGTATTTTTAACCTTCACAATTAATTTTCTGGTGTATGAAAGATTTACTGAAAAACAAACAGGGAGTTGCAAACTTCATTTTCTTGCAGTAGAGTTAATCTTTTCCATACTGAGCAATGAATCCCAGTACTTCCCAGAAGTTCATTTCATTGTTTGATTGTCCAGGAAGGCTTTACACCTTCTGGTCAAATGATTCAGCATTTGGTTAACCCGCAGCTAAATTGTGGGCAAGTTTCAGCAGTTCTGAAGGGTTAAAAATAATCTAGTGGGCTGCAGTACAATGCTGGAAATTCTTAGGCAATAACAGTACCTAGACAAATAAGTATGTCTAACTGTATCTTACAAATCAACTAACTTAATTTACGTATCTTTATCATTACACAACAATTAAAATAAAATGCCACATTTTATTTAAGATTACTGATACTGCAAGTTGAGATATGGCCTCTCCTACCTGCCAGAGTACCAAAAGTTCAGGTGTGTTCAGGACATCAAGCCATAGGTTATTCCAGAATAGATTTACTTTTCAAAAAACAAATGTTTATATCACACAGAAAAGTGTGCATTAGAGCTAAAACAAATCAGGATTACTTAATTAAAAATAGGCTAAAAACTTATGTATAACTACTCCAAAGTACATTTCCACTCAGCCTCAGTGCCCTTGAGGATGGGCAGGGGTGTCAGACCCAAGCATTCTCCCCACAGATTCAATGGCAAAAGTTGCACTCATTTTAATGGTACTAGATTCAAAACTTCAGGAATGCACTTTAAAACATATGTGTTATATGCTTTCTTTCTCTTTTTTTTTCTTCAGGGTATTGATTAAAAAATAGTTTCTTTTTAAGGATTTTTAAGGATCCTACTGGTAACTGCTAGTCAATGTGTTCACCTGCTTAACATAAAATGCTATAATTCCTTAAATATTATATACTGCCATCTCACAGTTCATGAATATTTGAACATATTTTAG
>NW_010576461.1:217823-232275 GCF_000705375.1 Tinamus guttatus
AGAAAAAAAAACAAGTCTAATACTTTCCCCCTCATTGTCATTATTTATAGAGATTTATTAGTTTCATTTTGCAAGTTTTACTTTAAGAAGGGTGCTAGTATCGTGTACTATGACAGTTCACACTGAAAGCAATTTTCCATAAAAGATGTTACAATGACCCCTATGGAACTTGTATAATTTCATAGTAGATAGTCAAGTGCACAAATAAACATGTTTACAAGAGTGATCCTGTTAACCTGGTTCTTGCCCTCTGAAACCATTATATGCTATTTGTGGATTCTAAAAATCAGTACAATTGTTGATATTACTTATGTTGTTTCTGGCATCCTGCTTTAGGAAAAAAAAGAAAAAGCATATTTATCATTTAGCTTTGGTATAATCTGCAATAGATCTTAACAAGTAGAATATATTCCAACCCCTACACACCTGTGTAGTTTACAGCAATATAATAAGTCACTTTATCAGAGAGGAAATATTACAGACACAGAAGAAAAGTTGAAGACCCAGTTTTCTTTTTAATCCTCTGGGGGTAAGCTATGAAACAAGCAGTCAGAGAGTGAGTACTCAGTGTCACGAGTGGTGTGCATACTTTTACTTTTACAATAATATGGGCACAAAATAGATTGTCGCCTTTAGTACATGAGGGTCACTAGAATTTATTATTATTAATTTTTATTGATTTTTTTTATTTATTTATCCATGCACCTTTATATTTACTTGCATGAATTTACCACAGGTTCATAGCGGCCTTTGCCATTTTAACGCTTACAGAGCCTAAAGCTTCCAAAATGCCTATCTGGCCTGTACATATTTCATTAAAAATAAACTCTATATAATAAATAAATATATAAAATAAATAAAATGTTGCCTTTGGAATTTCTATAAATAAATTTAACTTTTTTACTTTTATTTTTCACTAAGAGGTCTTTGCTTTAAACTCAGTGGGCGGAGACCCAGCGAGCAGTTAACTGAAAAGTCTCTTGTTAAGTAAGACTGCACCCTCCATGCCTTTGTAAATGCAGCGTACACTTGAGCAGGCCACCAGCCAAAAATCCAGATGAATCAAAGTATGGCAGCTAGGCTGATATATGACGAAGTACAACTGATCAAAAATTTAAAAGCGTGTCTATTGCCCAGCATGCATTAGGCCCTTTTCCTGCTTGCTTTTGCCTTTCTCCCTCCCTCTCTTACTGCCATTCACACACTCGTCTCCTCTCGCTCCTTCGCTCACGCACTCTCTCCTAATAAATCAAGCGAGTGGGCATAGGCTTCCTCCAGGAGGGCAAACCTTTAAGTGCAGAACAAAATCAGCATGTTCCCTCCAAGCCTCCATCATACATTATGCATGCGACAAAGTTTGGCAACAGTGGAGCTGATGTGATGACACAGCTAATCAATAAGAACCCACCGTATGAAACCTTTATAGTGGTTACTTTTTAAGGGCTCAAGTGAAGGAATTGTCTTTGTCAACTTTGGCTTAAAATATCCTTATATAGTTCGGGTACTTTCTCAGGGTCCACCGGTCTAGGTAAAAAATGTGTAAATTTTTGATGCCGTTTAGTCCTAGTCCCTTCTCTTGGAGTCCCATCTTTATTTAGCGCAACGTAGTATCGTCTTCCAGTGTCCACATGTTTATATAGATTTGATGAATATGTGTTATACCAGTTTTCTTCAAACTGCTCTCTGAATACACATTCCTGGGTTAATTTTTCCTATAATAAAAAGAGAAAAGATAGAAAGAATAAAGCAGTAAGGAATCAGCCACAAAAAAAAAAAAAAGAATCTTTCTTAAAAAGTATATGTATCTTGTTTACTGATTAAGATCAGTACCTCATGGATCAATTCATAAAAATAACCATTAAATGTTCCCAATTTTAACTAAATAAAAGCTGTATTCCTGGGCATGCCATAAAGTAATCACAAGGATAGATAACTGCATGTGAAGCAAAATAGATTCTCCAACATCCCGATTGCCAAAATCAAAACAGCAACAGCAGAAATGATTTTTTTTTTCCTAATCATCCTCAAGCAACTTACAAGATGTCACTGGACTGGCATAAGCTATTGATTGTCCTGCAAGGGTGAGTGTTTGAATGGCAAGACATAACAAAAGGGAAGCAACAGTGCTCTGCAGGGCTCTCCTACAACACAGGGCCTTGAAATTGCTATACATTTTCCTTGCAAGGAGTACTCATGTCATTAATTAAAAAAAAAACAGATTAGTAACCATTATTTGGTTTATTGCTGGCACCACAAGACCACAGCCAGAGCAAGCACAAAGTCCACGGGGCACAATGCATGTAGGCAAGGAGCAGCCACCATGTGTTGTATGAGGTTGACCTGTTGTATGAGGTTGACCTCTGCTCTGGTGAGAGGTGCTATTTAAGGCCTTGGTTGATGCTGCGGGTTCCCACTTCCTCCCAGCTCACTGGCCACTTCAGGCCATGACATCCTCTGTCCTTCCAGGACTTGATGAACTAGGCTTCCTGAAGAAGCAGGTATCCGCTAACCTGGTTCAGCCTGGATTTGGAAGCCCTCACACAAGCCACTGAGCAAGAAGACTAGAAAACATGGTGACCTCCAGCCTGGCAGAGCTGATGGACAACAGGGAGAAAAGAGCCAGGGAGCAGTCAGGTTATTCTCAGGCTCTCACACATAAATATAATAGTGATAATATAATGCAGTTTTGTATAACAAGAGTTCTCCCTTGAACAGCATTCACAGCAAACAGATTCAGTTTGCAGCTGAGGAGCAATTCCTTAATGCCAGACAGTCCAGACTTTTGCAGATGGGTTTCACAGAAATTAATCTTGAAACAGGCCTTTTGGATGGCCATCCAGAGAAGGCAAAGCAGAGACCAAGGTGTATAGGCAGCAAAGCATCTAGGACACCTAAACCTTCAAGCTGAGCATGACTAAGGAGCTGGGCCTCCAGCTGCAGGTCACTCCAGCAAGTACGGTCTGGGGCCTAATCCAGGACCTAGGCTTTCAGAAAGGAGAAAATTTCCTGGAGGTGCTTTGACTGCAAAATTTTCACGTGTGAAGTAGCTCAAACACAGCAGCACTTTCTCCTGCTCACCTAAAGATAAGAAACGAACACTTGTTTACGTTAAATCCTCCTCTGTGGGGCAGACCCTGCAAGTGCTTGACAGTCACCTCTACTTTGACTGTGAGGAGCTGCAGCAATAATAAATGTTACTGGAGCCAGAATCCACTGAGGTTAAATCCATTCCAGCATCCACCTTGCACAGGCTCAGAGTACAAACTATATTGTAAAAATGATTCAGCTGCTATAAAGATTGTCTTTAAGTACAGCTCTCATTAGTATTTTATTTTGCGCGATGTTTAAAATCACTTTGTTTGCAGATGCTGAGGGGTATTATATGTTGGGTCTATAGGTCCATGGAGGAACAAGAAATTAATTCAGACTCAGTTTTCATGCTCTCCAAAGGCAATAGGATCACATGACAACACTGCAGAGGCACTCCGCGCTAAAAATAGAAACATTTTGGGAAGATATTTCAGTGTCATCTTGAATTCATTAATTATTCACTTCATCTGCATTTTTTTTAGCATGATCATAAATTTCTATCTTTGTAAGAACAGTACTTCCCCATGCCCTCAAGGAGAAATTTATTTAAAATAGCCTCACTTTGTCTGGCAGGTTCGATCAAATATGACAGTGCTGTGGTAGAGGGTTTTGTATAATACCACAGCCTGGCTGAGTTCAGGGGATTTCAAGACTACAAATTTAATCTTTATTTTAAACTTTACCCTGATTTTGCATTTCTTTCTCTTAGACCACAGCTGGAGGGTTTTTTTTTTTGTCCCTAAGCAAAATTATATGGAATATATATTTGGTCAAAATTAGACCTTAGAGAGATATTTCAGAGTGAACTTCACACAACTATCAGGCTGCAGGTAAGGAATTCTAGCTACACTGCTGATCACACTTGCAGAGAAGCAAAATAATTTATTTAGAAATTCGTGAAACAGTTTCTTTCAATGACACTAAGAAATTCTGGTTGTAGCCAAGGACCACTTAAGTAAACTGCCTTGAGGGACTTTGAATCGTGCCCTACAACTAGTTTGGGCCCAAGATCCCAGCACACTCCCACCACCTGTCCTGATTACAAGGTTCTCGTGCTGCCTGCACTGCCTGGATGTGCAGAAAACCTCCATAGGCACACTCCAAGGTTTAGACCTGGAATACAGCAGCCTTCCCATGCCATTATTCCAATAACTGGTGTCTCTATCATTTCTTCAGTGCCAATATTTCCTTGCACCCTGTTTCACATCACCAGACATCTTTGTGGAAGAGTAACACAAATGCAAAACCTTCCCCACTGCAATGGCTGTGTAAAAAAACTGTGTTCCCATACAAGGGGAGGCTGCCTGCCAGGATCAAATCATTCTATCGGGGGGCCAAATAAGGAGGTGACCTCAAAATTATGTACATCAGATGTCACATCACATACCATATGTTCTCAATGAAGACTGTTTATGCAGTATTCCACTATAAAGTGATCAATTCTTATCTTACTGTATTTCCACGTTAGCTTTTTTTAACCTTTTATTTAACTCAAGCTGTTCAAATAATTTAATTGTTCAAAGACACACATATTGCAGGGGCAAAGGAACCAACGTGGACTGAATTCAGAAGCCTGATCAAGTCTGACCAGTGTCAGTGAGCCTACAGCTTCACTTCTCTTTTTATATTCTCCACCAACTAAACTGTAGAGAAAAATAATTATATCATCCTACTTCCAGGCAGACCCATTAAAAGTGAGATTATAAATTAACATAGTAGAGGGTTACACAATGACAGCTTTGGCTTCTTACTTAAAAGAGATATTCCTATGAAGCAGCTAATTGAAAATATGTGCGAATAGGAAAAACACATGTACACTGCCCAGAAAATGGTTTCATGACTGTAAATCTGATAAGGCATTTGTGTTGCTTAGTAAATGAAAGCGCAGTACAAGATCCTGTGTAAAACTTCTCAATATTCATTTTTTTCTTTTAGATAAACCTGCAGAGTTAAAACTCTACTTATTTTGTAATCTGATGAAAGGAAACCTCTTCTGAACATCATTCCTAGAATCACAACAAACACATTTCATCTTTAGCTAACCATTTTATTTCTATGCCTATATATACTTTTGTCTTACACAAACTACTACGCTGATTGATTTAATATAGACACTTCGCAAGTAAACAATCCAAAAGTCCAAATGCTATTAAAAAGTAGTACATTTGATGTAATCAACCTTCCTACCCATCTGCTCTCTGTTAATCTATCTGTCTAAATAAAATCATGTTTAGATATTTTGTCTCCTATATAAGCTCATGCAACTCCCTTATTATGGCTATATGACATTAATGAAAACTATATATGCAGGGAAAAGAAAAAAGAACTGTTGTCTTCCAAGTTGTTTTTCCTTGCTGTTCTACTTACAAACACATACATTTTACCCCAAATTGGCCTTCCTACTCTGTAATGCAAACAGCTTTTAGAACATACCATGTTTAGCTAATAATTAACGCTCAGCAAGAGCTGTCATAAACAAGTCTGTAGTAGACTGCTTTGCCTGACGTCCCATGTAAAGCAGGGTAGCCTCTGGCTGAATGGACAAGCTCCAGAGGAATCTTAGCCACCACTGCAAGCTAAATACTGCCACTGAGCAGTGTCCCTTCTTTTCCTAAGAAGTTAGTGGACAACAGTGCCAGTCAAGCACTGCTGTTTGAATGTCTCATTTAGGGGATGGCATGGACTTCTCTGTGATAGGTTTCTTCAAGCTATGGTTCTCCAGAATGCTGTTTGTTTAATAATTTGACAGAACATGAAAGGAAAAAAAAAAGAAATAAAAAAAGGTCTGCTAAAAATATTAGATTTTTTTATATATGTCTGTGTCATTATTTCTCCATGAGTACTGGAGGAAGATGTAGGAAATCCTGCATGTCTAGAAGAGAGATCTAGCAAATAAGTAGGCGTACATGCTGCCAGTTACATGCATTTCATATTCCCTGGCACTTTTTATAAGAAAAGGGAAGTTAGGCAAGGTGTCTTGATAAAAACCTGTTGGACAATTGCATTTTGCCTTACCTTGTACTTTAACATAGGAAGAGTATTTATCTCAGCTTCTCCTAAACTGCTAATTGGCATGAAATTTTTATTATATATGCACACCCCCCATACACACATACCAAAAAAAAAAAAAAAAGATATTCTGAAAGATATTCTGTACTACAAACACGAAGGCATTCGGAGTGCTTAAAGCGAACATCTTCCATACAAAAGGCTTGTAAAATCACCACCACCTGCAGAAACTTGGAAGCCTTTGATCATTATCGTCAGAAGGGGCAATAGCTACAAACACATAGAATCTGCTGTGGCACCACAACACAAGCAAGGTGATAGAAAAGCAGCTTTCTGACAAATAAGTGGACTCCAGCATCAAGAGTAAAATCGCAGGGGCTCTGTAAGTGCAGTGGGATTTCTTTCCTTCTCCCTTTTCCACCATTTATCTTGTTTTTCCCACTCCATACCCTCCATGCCATCATGGATTCCTCTGGACAGAGCAGATGGGGAGGCAGAGCTTCTCCCCTGCACACCAACATTGTTCACAGAGTCCTTCCAACACGAACTGCAGCAGCAAGCGAGGCCAGCTAGGCCTACATCCATTTTTGCCATTGCTAAATCTACAGTTATTATTTTTAGTGATATGCAACCACCCAGATTTCCATTTTGAAGTGTCTGTTGAGCATCAGACATGGCCTCCCTGGTCACGAGCTCTTTATGGGAAGAACAAGACCACCATGCATGAGCATTCACCCACCAGCACATGCATCTGGCCATGACATAAGCAGTCATGCTTATGTCCATAAAAGTTCACTCTAAACCTACCTGGTCGAGTGAATTAGATGAAAACTCATTTTCACGTAAACACCAAAGACTTCTGTTGGAAGAAGTGACAAAATTCCATGTCAAGGCCTCTGGCCATGAAAATTGCCACAACTCCATTTCTGCAAAAGCTGAAGAGCTTCCTTCCCTCTGCTACAACAGAGCAGCACTGGGAGGGAAGTCAAAAAACAAGCAAGCAGGTGTGTTCCCCTCCCTCCTATGCCATGGACCCATATGGTGCCATTTACTGTTCACACTTCTGACCTCTGTTTTATTTTTGGTTCCCTTGGCACAATCCATAGCTACAGTCATCAATGTTATCTCAGCATCTAATTCCTAACGCTTGGCTGAACCCTTCCAAGAATCAGAAAACAAGGTGGTATGCAATCTGATACAGGACGAGAGCCAATTTTTAAAGAAGACAGCAGAAAAAATCCCACCAGCTTAAATTCAACTTGGATCAGACTTGTAATGATAAAAAGGCAACAAATACTTTAAGACACTAAAGGAACCATTTCAGGCATGCTCACACTTATTGAAAGCTGTAACTTGACCTACCCTAGTTCCCCACTCCACATATTCTCTTCTATCAAAAGGCATCATGTATGTCAAACCAGGTCCGCTATCCTACTGCTACGCGTACTCACCACCCTGTGCAAATGAAATACTAGTTAAGCTTTTAACTCAACAAAGGTTTAAAATGAATCGCTTTGCAAAAAAAAATAACTAAAATAGTGCATAGCATCAAAGTGCTTTGGCAGCATTTTTTGTTTTGTTTTGTTGGTCCACAAGTGAAGAAAAACAGCTCAAAGGAAAGTATAATCCTCCTTGAGCAGAAAGTGTGTGCCTTCTGTGTGCAATGGCAGGAGCACCTAAACTCACAAGCTGAAAGACGTAAATTCGGTGATAAAAAGCATTTAATCTACACGGGTCTTTATACTCAGATGAGTACCCATCCAGACTTGACTTTCCATGCCTAGAGAAGCACCTCATCCCTCAGCTACAGGGTCTTATCATAAAAACAAGAGAACACTCAAGGTCCTTCATGAAACATTTTGCCACAGGGACCAAACAATTATAATTCATACTCTGATAAAAAATTACCCTACTAAAATACTTAATGCTCTGTTCTTTCAGCAAGTTGATTTGGCTAAGGACTGATGAACAAAAACCTGTCTCTAGATTTTGTTACTGATTTTATGTGAAGCGAGGTCCTAGCTCAGATAGGGACATTACTAACCACAGTGTCAGTCTGGGTCGATGTGGGTGCACTTTAAATGTCACCAGAGTTAAACAAACAAATCTGCATAGGCTTTTACATTTGGAAGGATCCTGCCCTCCTTGCTCAAATGCCAAACATCCACTAAAGTCTTGGAAAACAATGTGGGATTTGCCAGAGAGATTTTCAAAGATGCAAGGTTTTGGTGGGCAGAACAGCAAAGGGCTGGTATTCTATGATCTTTTCCCAGCAGGACTCAATTGCATATTCAATTTAAAATGTTTGAAAATAAGGCCTTTTTATTTCTAACCTTTTGGGCCATAAAGGAAGGCCACCATTTCAAAGAGCAGCTGATGAAGAAAACATGTCATGTTCACCCATTTAGACAGCAGTATCCTTCCATTTGCTAATGCTTCTCACAAGCGCTCTCAAGAAACTGTTCTTTGGACACCACTTTCATTCTTTTTCCCAGAGGCAATCCCAACCTAACGTCAAATATTAGGTATCTTTTTTTTTTTAGCATTTCGCTTTCTAAGTAGGACAAAGACGATTTCACAAAGATTTCTCTGGAAAGCCACATATCTTTTGGTGCTGCGCAGGGCCATGTCCTACCTTAGGTTCCCGGGGATACAGCCGACCCAGCTTTCAGAAAACACTTTGGCGAGTCAGGGGGCTCTACTCTCCTGCTACCCCCTTCTACCTATCGCACACACCAATGGAACCTGGCTTTTCAATGGATCAAACTTTAACCATGCAGTTAATTTCAGGTTTGATGAAAGAAATTGTCAAGCTACCTGAAAGAAACAGATATATAATAACCACTTCAGCAGAATCGGTGAGTGAGGAGGTCAAAGACCAGGAGATTGTTCTACCACGTCATATGGACCTTCCAAAGAATTCAGTTTTAGCAAGTATAAAGAAAAAAAAAAGATTATTTTGTTTAAGCATGACAACATTGTTTTCCATATTTGTATATTCTAAAATGACTCAAAGGATTTTCCTTAAATCTTCCTAAATAAGTTTCCTATTCTAAGTCCAGATTGTGCGTTAGATGCTGCCCTAATGAAGGCATTAGATGCTGTCCTAATGAAGGCCAAAATCACTCTTGCAATTCAAGGACCATAAACACATTTTAAAACTGTCTTTCAGTTTGCAGCTCTCACAGACAGAAACCATGTCTTGATTTAGGTTTTTAAAATGATGAAAACAGTAGGGCTGTTATCTTGATCGGGGTCTGCTGACACAACCGTAAAATTAATAGGTGGTTTTACAGGAACAGGTCCAATTCTGCTTTCATTAAAGTCAATAGCACTTTCCTCGACACTTTCACTGGTAATAGAATCAAGTCAGAATTTCTCCCAAGCACTCAGCCACAATTACAGTGCCTCCATAACTGCGTTAAAATCAAAGTGTAAAGTTTAAAAGATTAAAGATACACAGTCCAGGCCAAATCTCAAAAGCATGCGGCATACATAACAAAAGCCCATTTTTTTCCCCAGTAGTCATTGTAGAACACGGATTTAAAACCTGATCTTCAGATCAAAAGTAGCGGCAAAAGTCTGTTGTTGGAAAAGGAAAGAGAAAGAAGCCAAAGGGCTTTATAAAAGGAGGAAAAATAGATTTGCACTGTAACAAGCATTATTTCTTAAGCTTTTTGAATGCAACACAAATGAACTGCATTACTGCACATCACCAAGTCAGCTTGAGTACATTCAAACTGCAAAGCAAATCCCAACCTAGACAAAATCCCTAATGAAGTCCCTGCAGGGCAGACTTTTCTACTCTGTCTTTGAAAATGATGAATGGTAAAGTGGAAAAGAGTGCCACGTTCGCATCCCACT
The DNA here is from genome assembly GCF_000705375.1 of Tinamus guttatus. The sequence continues at coordinate 227,787 of NW_010576461.1, forward strand.
GGATCCTGAGTCAGAAACAGAGCACATCAGCTCTTTATCTGATGCAGCGCTTAATCCCCAAGCACTTCTCAGTATGTCACTGCTCTTTTAGTGTGTCACTTCCACACACTATTCTCAGGTCAGCTCTCACACATCACCTTTTTACACTGTCTTTCAGCTTTCACTGCTAGCTCTAGAAACGCTGGGGCTAGATTGACTGGGGAGCTATATGGCTGCAAAACACTGAATCTGAAATATCTCAAAGTGAACATGTCCAGCATGAACTTTGCTTGCAGGATTCCCGTTTACAGTCCCAAGGACAGTGTGAAAGCCTGGTGCTTTCTCACCCCGAGCATGTAGTAGTAATCCAAATTCAGCATGGAATAACACAGGCCAAGATAAAGAGATCATTGCAGGTTTTCTGTCTTACGAAACTGTTCTCAGACCTAGTCAGGATGTGGAATGCAGTTCTCCAAGGAAAACCAATTATATAAGAAAGCGTGCTGATTACTCAGTACCTACCCCACAAGGCAGTACTAACAGGGTCTACCTTTTGTGACAGATATTGTTATTTTCAATTCTGATTTTTAAAAAAACAGACCGAAGTCTCAGTTTAATAAGAATCGTAAGAGGTAGTTAGTTTCACAAATAACTTGTCCCAGATTATCTGTATTAAGTGTATATATTCACCTATCAGTTTTTCTTACACTAATACTCATATCCCAAAAGAACTTTCTTTTCTATAGATTCCTTCCTAACTTCCTATCATCCTGCTGACTAGGTCTGTTCTCCTCCCTGATGCTGGCACCTGTGACAAACACTGTTTAACACTAACCAGCGTTCAGTGAGGCTGCCTATGCAAATTCAGAAAGAAGGTGTCTGCAAAGTCAAAATAGATGAAATTGTAAGCTACAAATAACTGAAACTTCAGGGCTTCTCTCAGACCTATACTCTGAGTAAAGAAAATATTCACTGTGACAAATCTGTTTCCTATCATACAGTAGAGGGACAAAAATGGTTTCTGCCTCACCACCCTGCTATTTGAAAAAAAAATCAGGCCTGCTCAAAATCTCACTTCTTCAGTGATCCAAATTCTCCTAATATCCAGCCTAAGCTTCCTTTTGAACTGCTCATACCAATTTGTCTTTGTCCTTTATTTTAAGGATTTTTTTTTCCACTTCTTGGTAAAAACCTCAAAGCATTTGCAGAGACAAGGATGTATCCTCTTGGTGTTCTTGTATTTTGCTAGACTAAATAAGTCAAGATACTTAGACTCTGTCCTATCTTTCGCTTCCTCTGATTATCTAGCATGATCTTTCTGCACCTGTCCCAGTTTCAGTTCATCTATAACAGGCATGACCAGAACTTCATGTTGCATTTAGACTAGATCCTACCGTTGCCTTATGGAGGAGCATTTTTATGGTTCTTCAAGGGACGTCTTTCCTAGAACATCTTAGTATTACCTCTGCCTTCCTCACAGCTGCTCAGCCTCATAGGCATGCTGTGATGAGTTAGTGTCTCCAGGATCCTCTCCGCTCTGTCTGAAGAGCACTCAACTCAGAAAAACTTGTTAACAGTAGCCCCAAGCACGTGAGTTCACATTTTGTAGACATTAGGTCACCTAGTCCCCTCTGGGAGAAAGCCCTCTGCACTGAAAATACTTCCCAACTTTGCAACACCTGCACATTTCAGTAACACACTCCGGCTTCTTATGACAAGATGTTTAATGTCCCTAATGAAAATCAGGAATAAAAGTGGATTGAATCCACCCCAAGGACTAATCCATAAAAGCTCCACTAATAATTTCACTCCAACCTAACACTTTTCAACACTTCCCATTGCTGTCTTCTCTTCAGTTTTTTCATCATCTATCAAATGATCTCCTGCTAAGCCCCATCTTCCCCACTGTAGCAAATACGCTTTTCTGCTAGGTCATATCTAACACAGTCCCACAGATTGGCAATGTTATTTCCCGTTTCTAGGGGAAAAAAAAAAAAAAAGTGTTTATCAAAGGTAAAATAGCAGATTTCCTTGAAATTATTAATCCAACTTCAGTGAACTCATCCACCATTTCCTTCCAGGCCCTCCTCTCTTCTCGCACTCAAAAGCACGTTCTCAAGCCATGAGCACAAGGCAGGGCACACGAACGGCCTTGCAACTTCCCGGGTCACGTCCTTTGCTGAGCGGGAACCACATGGCTGCGGGTTTGCAAACTGTGGAAGCTGCCAAGCACCTCTGGAAAAGCATCCCCCGCTCCAGGGTTTGTTCCCACCTCAGCACCACATCCTGCCTCATGCAGCATCACATGGGGAGGCACCATGCCTGAACCCAAGCCTTTGGTTTTGCCAGGTTATTTCTCAGTTCCCTGCTTCAGGTCCCCATGCAGCAACAGAAACGCCTGTGCCAAAAAAAGGGGGGAAGGAGACAACTTCATTCAGCGGTGTTGTCACCTGCACCCACTGCGACTGTGCATCAAGCGATAGCCAAATCTCCCAGGCCTGTTTTACCATCCCAATGAGTGTATTAGACATACTTGCTAGCCAAGCTAGCTGTATTCAGACCGTCTTCCATTTGCACTCCAGCCCAAGTACATAATGCTTGTAAAGACTCCTGTTCCCTTTTCATTTATGCAGCTTTAAAGGTTTTTGCCATAGGCCTTAGTATCCCCTTGAAAGGCCCCATTTAGTTTCACTGTAGCAATTTGCATTTATCCCCTTGCTTGTGGGGATAAGACACTCTTAAGGCTTGTGGGCCTTTTCAAATTAGTTACAGGTTTTCTTCTTACAAGTCTTCTACTTAAAGAGAATTTAGTCGGGAAGACAGGAGTCACTGCTGCCGGTAAAAGGCATCATCGGATTTTGGATAACAAGAGTGCCATCTTCTCCTGACCATCTCCAGCTGAGCACTGAGTGCTCCTTGCAACTCAGTTGGGCTTGAAACCACTTTCCGATTCTCAGGATTTTGCATCATTTATCAAAAGACACTTTATCTTATGAACAAGCAGAAGACTGTAAAATCTGCTGTCATAGCCATGCCCTGCTGGGATGTGACCAGTCTCAGCCTAGAAGTCTGTGCTTTCATTCAGAGAAATTGCATTTAGTTCTTTCTCCAAGAGTTGTTGTGAATTGCAACTGTTCTGTTTTCAGGTTCACCTCAAGCACAGGTGGCTGCATGTATGCTGAGGGTAAATAATGCAGCTTAAAGAAAACAAAACGAAACAGAATCAAAAGCACACAGAATCCCTTTAGATCAAAGCTGTTTAACAGGAGCAGGAAAGTGTGAATGACACTGCAAGGTCACTTCATTGTCTAACTTATTCTTAGATAAGTGCATTGACCATATACTTGGATGACACACTGTTCCCAGCACACACCTTCAACTTTCTTTTTATGTTGCTTCTGTGCACCTTGACCTACCATCTGAAGGGCTGAAAAATTCTCTTCACTTATTTGCACGTGAACATAAAATGTGATAATACAGTTCCTTACCTACAGCAAGTTATTTTTAGCATTCTGTCTCCTTTTCTTCAAATGCTGTTTAACCATCTTTGTAGTTGTACTGTCCTCCTAGGACCACAAGGACCTGATAAATGCACACCACATTGCAGGTGATGTCCTACTCCCATAAGGAGGCATATCGCTACCTCCCTGCACACTTTGGTGAAAAAAATGTTTCTTCAAGGGCATTACGATTTCTCCCCTCTCCGTCTTCACCCCAGTAGTTTCAGGAGCCTGAAACTGGGTTTAGTCCCAGAAATGCTGCTCCTACCAGACCCTGCAGCTCTGCTCCAGGTGCTCTGTGGACACATAAGGTCCTTGTCCTACCCTCACTACCCCTTCAAAATGTTCCTGGATCTCCTCAGCATACCCAGCCTGCCCTCCTGTCTTCCTCCTCCTCTCCATGCTGCCCCCCAATATCGCTGTTCCACATCTTCTCTGCACACTTTTCATTGTGGCTGTATAACATGTGTTGCCTCGTACTCGGACCAAGGAACTGGCATTTGTGGAGAAGAGGAGCAAGGCAGCTCTGTTTCCTGGGTCTGGCATGTGCTAACCCAGCATGCAGAGGCACGAAGGCCAAACATACACACAGGCTTCCTTCACTCCTCCACATGGGTCGGGGTGGCATGGCTATTATCCCTTCCTTAACACTTGTCAAAGGTGTTGGCAAGACCAACTTGGCAGTCGGAAAGGAAGGAAGTTCTTCCTGTCTCGACACTCTCTGCATCCTATTTCTAGTTTGGATTTTTCCTCCTGTCCAGTAACAAGCATATTAACTGTTGTGAAACATAATAAGTCCCCTCGCCTAAGGGAAAAGTGAGGTAAATGGAGAGCATAAAAAGAGTTAGACAGGAGGGAAAGCTACTGTCACTGAATAGCCTGCAAGTCATTGCTGCGCAGTTACCGCTTGCTTCTTCAGAGTATAACATATATCTTCAGCTTTGCCTAGCCAAAGCCCAGGAGTGGAGGAGAATTTAGGAAGATCCACCATGTGTTACACATTCATGCCA